>ML342679.1:0-34351 GCA_005239505.1 Nicotiana paniculata
TTTAATCAACCAATCAAAGCTATATTAATATCACAATAAGTTTGTTCCCCAACGGGTTCCACATGAAATTAGCTAAACATGTTCATAAGAATAAAATCTAAAATAACTTGCATAATTAAACTACAAAGTAAAGAAGAAAATATGTACAAATTGATGTTTTGCCTTTGATTCACTCTAATCTCGAATCTCCTCTGAATCTCGCCTTTTAGTTGTGTTTTAGGAGTCTATTTATAAGTTTAGGACAAACCCTAAATGTGTAGGAGACTTCTATTACAATTGGGAAACACTTAAACCCGTTAAAACTCGGTTTCTGGCCTGGCTAACGCCAGGCTAGGGCTGGCGTTTCAGCCCAAACGCCTGGCTAACGCCAGGGTAGGGCTGGCGTTTCAGCCCTAACGCCTGGCTAACGCCAGGTAGGGTCAGGGTGTTTGGCTCTGTCGCCCGGCTATCGCCCGGGTGTCTCCTTTCGCGTATNATTTATTTCCAAACAGTTGTATTTAGAAGTCGTAAGAGATTCGTAGAGCTTATGATTTGTACTACCGGTTTTGGGAAAGTTTGTACATTCTGTTGAGATCGAGACTGCTAGCATTATTGTATTATTGTTGTTATTCAATAACTTTTAGGCTTACCTAGTCCCCAAGACTAGGTGCCATCATGATACCCAACAGAGGAAAATTTGGGTCGTGACATAAGCGAGTTTTGGTACGGAGACGTCTGTACTTATCTTCGAGAGGCTATAGAACTATTAGGACAATTTCACTTCCTTCATTCCTATCGTGCGAGTTCATTTGACCTTGAAGTTTGAAATCATCATTCCATTCTCTCACCGATGGTGAGGACACGAGCTACGGTTCCTGATAATGTTACCCCGAAGAAGAAGTCACAAGGGTCAGAGACAGAGGCTGACGAGGAGCACGTGCCGCAATTTAGATGCCTAGTCGAGCAGTCATTGAGAAGCCGTAGTAGTTCCAGTGGGGTACAGGTACTGGGGGTGCCAGTTTCCACCCCAGACTTCAGGAGGCCTGGGCATAGTTTGAGCATAATTGGTACATTGACTCAGGCGAGATTGATTCCAGTTCACCGGCTATTACACGGGTCAGGGGAGGAGTTCAGACTCCCACGATCTGCCCTCCAGAGCAGCGAGATCATGTCGGTCAAAAGGACTCGAGAGTTAGAGTAAGATGCCTCGTTTCAGCAGGTAGTAGACTTCGCTCGCTAGTTAGGGAGCATGTGGGGCCGGGAGCGAGAGGCCAACCGAGATCAAGGAGAGAGGGTTCAGGGAGGCAAGGATGCCTCGTAGACCAGAGGAATCTACCGGTCCTTATTATGGAGGCAAGGTACAACACAGGAAAGGTTTTGTGGGTCAACCAATTCAATTGCATTACCATCTTCGCATGGGGGATTTCAGGTACTCATGGGTTTCAGAGGATTCATACTGTATGTCTTCCACAGCCGCGTCAGCAGAGAGATTGTTTTCAGTGTGGAGATGTTAGCCACAGGGTGATAGATTGTTCCAAGAGTCAGGTAGGTGTATTATAACAGGGTATTCAGATGAGTAGAGGGCGCCCAAGAGGGGGAGGCCCGACCCATTGATGTATTTCATATTATAGGCTGGAGACCGTTGGGTTAGATATTATCACCCAGGTATGTTTTGATGTGCTGCAGAGGGGCACCGATTGTATTTCATTATAGCTCTGCTGGTCAGGACGAGTTCCCTTATTTGTTGTTTTGTTTATGAGTGAGTTCCATGTTTTGCACTCCATTTTTGTGTTTGCTTCCATTTGGAGGTTCTAAGTGGTAGCCCGTGTCTATCATTGTTTTATTCATTCTTGATATTAGTGAAACTGGCGGGGAGTCCTTGTTGTTCTTCGTGGTAAGCTTTATGTGATTTTCCTAAATATTTTGTTTACGAGTTGTGATTTGATGCTCCATCGAGATGTGAGTTCAGTTAGCGTTATGATTTTATCAACTGAGATGAGTTAGTGGAGGAATTTCAATTGGTGTGATATATTTTCAGTATGTGATCCAGAGTTGAGGACGAGGTCCTCATAATATTTGTGATTCGATATGTTTGGACCGGGCTGAGTACCGCGGTGGAAATTTTATCAGGATGGTATCCTTGTGATTTGTTCATATGCTTTGCTTTTTCCTTGTTATATTGATTTTGGGGAGTTAGTATTGATATAGAGTGGTGCCTATGGACTTGTTTGATAGTTCCTTTATATGTTTCTATATTCATATTCAATCATTTTGTTGTGTGCTTCTTTAGTTTAACTTGCGGGATGTGTGGCGGTGGTGTTAGTTGTGGCGTGGTGATTCGGGTGTTTGATAAGGAAATATTCGTGTTAATTGCATCATTATCAGTATTATGGGGTTTGGAAACAGAGTTCTTCCATATGTGGGGCCAATTGCCAATGTTGAGTTGATTTCGGGCAGTTACTGTGATCAAAAGTGCTATTTGAGCCTATTTGTTATGAGCTATATTGTGTGGTCGTGCCTTATGGGTGTATACCTGGGTTGATGCAGCTGGTCGAGACTAATGCCGGATATGGATTTAGTATCGGGTCTTCGGAGAAATGGGTAGAAGGTGAGAAATTGAGGTATGAGGATGATCGGTGGTGATGTGAGGGCTATATTGCAATTGTGATTGATTCGTCAGGCTTATGTGGGTTTGGGTGACGTGGGATCACCCGCGGGTATGTGTTAGAAGTGTACAATCAGTGAGTGGATGAGTTCAAGGTGAAACTTGGCACATTCGAGGACGCACGTTTGTTCAAGAGGGGGAGAATGTGACGACCCGACCGCTTATTTTGGGAATTTAAGCTCAGTTCAGTGGTGTAAAGTCATAAACAACTTCATGTTGTGTATATCGACCTGTGTGCGTGGTTACATTCAGTTACCGGGTAGTTTGGAATTGGAAGAAAAAATTCAGTTTTGGAAGCTTAAGTGATGGGAGTTGACCGGAGGTTTGACTTTTGTGTAAACGACCTCGAAATGAGTTTTGGTTAATGTCAACAGCTTCGTATGACGATTTTGGACTTGGGGGCATGTCCGAAATTGGTTTTGGAAGTCCGTAGAGTGATTTGAGGTATTTTGGCGAAAGTTAGAATTTCGGTGATTTCGGCCGATAGGTGAAATTTTTAATATCGGGCTCGGAATGGAATTCCGGAAGTTGGAATAGGTTTGTAGTGTCATTTTTGACGTGTGTGCAAAATTTCAGGTCATTCGGACGTGGTTTGGCAAGTTTCGGCATCCTTGGCGTATTTTGGAAGTTTAGAAGTTCTTAGGCTTGAATCCGAGGTTGATTCTGTGTTTTGGTGTTGTTTTGGATTTTCCGAAGGTTCGACTAAGTTCGGGTAGTGATATATGACTTGTAGGAATTGTTGGTTGAGGTCCCGAGGGTTCGGGTGAGTTTTGGATAGGTATGGGTTGTGTTGCGCTCGTTTTTTGATGTTTCAGCGTCGTTTCTTCAAGTATAATTGGTACCATATTAGTGAAATGAGATCCAATTTCTGTTTTTATTGAATCATTAGATCCGTATTGTAATTATGGAGCTATAGCAAAAAGAATCGTCAAATTTGGACATCGTATGAGGAAGTTATGCTCATTTTAGTGTCAGAGAAAAGAGTTGGTGCTGGTGTTTCGCAGGTGCGAAGTTGGGTCCGCACCCGCGGCGCCGAAGGTGCGAAAAGTGGTCCGAAAATGCGGAATTGACAGCTATTGAGGAGATTCTGGTGGGTAAATCTTGAGGAGATTTTGATCAAGGGATTTTATTGAAAAGTATTATTGAAGAAGCAATGGTTTTGAAATGATTATATTTGAATGACTTTTACATCAAAGGTATATTTGAAAAGTACTAGTCTTGCCTAAAATGATATTTGGAAGTCATTTATTGGGAAAGCATCTTTGGGAAGTTTCATATTTTGAAAGAAACTATGTTTTACATAATTCTCTCTATTAAATATACTTATATCTACTTTTGGAGAAAGTATGTTTACAAAGGAAACTCTTCCATACTCTAAAATGATTTTATTTGCAAAACTTTTTCATATGAACTGTTGTTTACAGATTCCCATCAGTTTATGAATTTTAATGGTTAAGGCCCGATGTGAACAAACCGACGTAGAGTTGAGTTATTGGTGTTCTTCATTGTATTGTGTTCCTCTCGACATGGCTTATTTGTTGTCCATCTTTCTGTGTATTTTTGTGTTGTTTCATGATTGATTTCTGTAATTTCCTTCGCTTTATATTGTCATTATTGTAAATTATTATGTGAAGTGGATAGATGTAACTTTCGGTATGTTTCTATATTCATGTTATTTATTTTGTAGACCAGTGGTGTCTTGACTAGTCCTCGTCACTACTCCACCGAGGTTAGTCTTGAAACTTACTGGGCATCGCTATGGTGTGCTCATGCTACTCTTCTGTGCATTTTTGTTGCACTGATCCAGATATTGATTGGTAGTAATTGCGCTGATGATTGCTGAGGAAACTCAAGGTAACCTGTTGCTGCATTCACAGGCTTCAGAGTCACCTTCTTTGTACTATTATCCATACACTGATGTATTTATTTCCAAACAGTTGTATTTAGAAGTTGTAGGAGATTCGTAGAGCTTATGACTTGTACTACCGGTTTTGGGAAAGTTTGTACATTTTGTTGAGATTTTATATCGAGACTGCTAGCCTTCTTTTATTATTGTTGTTATTCAGTAATTGTTAGACTTACCTAGTCCCTAAGACTAGGTTCCATCACGATACCCAACAGAGGGAAATTTGGATCGTGACACCACCTAACGAATTAAGGTGTGTTAGGGCACCTAGAGCAGTTAACTCATGAAACTAGTTTGCATCACCAGAGATCGGGTAAGGGCTCGAAATTACCTTAAGGGGAACGTGTTAGGCACCCCTCAAGGTCCACAACAGTAGGTCTCGACCGAACTTAATTAAGCGAATTATTCTTAAAGGAAAATAAAGTAATTTAGACAACTACATGAATTAAAAGGGGTTCTAAGTTTTTTAGCCTATAGGATTATTTCCATGCAATACTTGGTAACTTTCCCCAAGTTGGGGTGCTACACATAGTATTAGCGCACGGGTCATCATTTCCTTTACTACCTAATTACTATCTTTCAGTTGTTACTTAAGCGTTCTAGGAGCTTCTAACACGTGACGTATGCGTGCACTACCCGTCCCTTACCTATGGTCCTGAAGGTGTTTAGGACCTCTATTTAAGGAAGTTCTAGACTGACCTATGTTTCTTAAAAATGAGAAAAATGTAGGTGACAAACAAAATTCAGATAGGATTATCATTTAAGGAGAAAATAAGGGCTCGTGTTAACCTCCACAAGTAACAATAAATGCACGCAGTTCAATTAGCAAATTTCATTAATTTAGGATCCTATAGGCAGGATATCTAGATGGGCATAAACAGAATGTAAGAAACCAGTTTATCAAAACGAGCATTGGGACCTACTGGCTTGCCTACTGATATGATTAAATTCTGAATCTGGGAAAACTTCAAGCAGCAAGGGATCACAGTTTTTAGACCCATAATTCTTAATAACCCTGCAAGTTTGCCTAAGTGATAACCGGAGCAGAATCTTATGGGCATGGCATCTACAATTGTTAATTATAGACCTATAACATGGTTTCTAAGCGAATTGCTCATAAAGACAGGTTTTATATTTTTAGATCTTATAGGCATGCTTTATAATTTGCAGAATTAATTAACTCCTATAGGCATGATTTCTAAGTGTTGGAACTAATTTGTTTATGTCCTATAGAAATGGCATCTAAATTGAAGAAAATTGATTTTTATATCTCCTATAGGCATGATATCTACGTTGAAACTGATTTTTAATCCCTATAGGCATGAATTCTATTAATCACATGTGGGCAGAATTTTAGATAAGTCGTTAATTCATACAAATATGATCTTATATACATGATCACTAATGCACGTTGATATTGGAAATATGTGTAGATCCTATGAACAAGGATTCTAATGTAGAATTAACAAAAGACCTAAAGGCAGTGTCTCTAATATGCTAAAAATATGAAGATTCAGAGTCACAAACAGTCAGAAAACATCCTATAGGCAGGATCTCCAAATGAACAGTAACATGCACATAAGTCATAAGGAACCAACCCAATAGACCTATAAGCAGGATTTCTACCCGATTTTTTTAACAAAGATACAAATATGATCATATATACATGATCACCAATGCACGTTGAGATTGGAAATATGTGTAGATCCTATGAACAAGGATTCTAATGCAGAATTAACAAAAGACCTAAAGGCAGTGTCTCTAATATGCTGAAAATATGAAGATTCAGAGCCACAAACAGCCAGAAGACATCCTATAGGCAATATCTCCAAATGAACAGTAACATGCACATAAGTCATAAGGAACCAACCCAATAGACCTATAAGCAGGATTTCTACCCGAGTTTTTTAACAAAGATATATAAAAAATCCCACAACTTTTACTAATAACCCCAGATCTGTTTATTACAGAGACTTGCATTATTACAGCCCAATAATGAATAAATTACACAGCAAAATTCATTATACCATATGGAGCGTTCATAGGCCCAATATTAATCTGGAAACCAGGCCTTCAAGCAAAGCAAGTCTAAAGTATACGGGTTGATCCATCCATGGCACATAGAATTAGGTTCCTAGTATGTCAAAGTTTTCAAGGGCCTCAGGGACCCCGGGCAATGCTCACACCAGGACCACACTTAAAGAAACAGTTCATACAAGATTGGAAGATCAACACCAATGTGTCAGAGTTCGGAGGAGTCTCAAGAACCCTAGGCAGTGCTCACACTGGGGGTAGTAGGAACCTAAATAACCAAGAGTAGAAGTTTGAAAACCAGTATTTAAAGGGTAGGGGACAGTTTTAGAAAACAGTTTAATTTCCAGAAGCAAACAGATTCAGATTACATGGTTGCAAACAAAGTTGTACCAAGAAATAAATAGAATCCATATTCAGTATATGGTTCAAACAGATTGGTATTTATTCAAACATAGATATTGTACCAGTATTTAAAGCAATCACAAAAGAGCAAGGACACTTGAATTAACAGACAGAATTGACCATACATTAATTACATGCTTGCAATATCTAGTCATGTTTGTAACAGGGAACATACAAGTGAATTAGACAAGGTTTCACATCATTAGAGATAACCTAGTTTACATTATCACTAAGTGAAATGATATGGACATATAACAAACAGAAGCATGCTGAGGTTTCGAAATAAACTAACCAAATAAACACATAGAACAAAAATAGGATAACAAGAGTTAAAGCATACCAGTTGAGAAGAAAGCAAACAGGAATGTAACAACGATTTGAATCTAGAGAGTCTAGCCTTGACTTTCAGCCGGCCAGACAGTGTAGCAAATCAGAATAACAGAAAGAGAGAACTTAAGTTCTTGATTAAACAGAAAACTTGAGAGTCTTAAGTTGCGAAGTGAAGAAGTTGAAAAGCGTGTAAGTGAGTCTGAGTGTCAGTGTCTAAGTCTCAGTGTGTATGTGTGTATTTTTGAAATCAGAGCAAAGAGAGGGTATAAATAGCAAACGATAGAGTAAGACAAATAAGGTATGAAAACCAATTGCACACAAATAAGGTATGAAGGTCAGTTAAACAGTCAATTAAGGCTAACAGAAATTAAGGAGAATCAGCATACAAGATTAGGGCTAAATAAGGTAAGCAGTAAGTCTAGAAATTAATTATAGGTCGGTCATAATAATCAAAGCCCAAAAATCAGTCCAGTAAGGGAAATAAGGGAGGTATCCCCAATTATACATAAGGTAAAAATCTGCTAAGGAAATATCGGTATTAAAGGAAAGCATAATTTCAATCCCTAATTAGGCAAGTAAATCATATAATCACTTTAATTGACAAAGCCAAAATAAACGGGCAAAACATTATAACAAACAGTCGAATAATTGAATTCCTAAATCATATCAAAGACATAGAGATGAAACTCAAGTAAAAATCAATCGAAACAGTAAAGGACAAAACTAGAGTTGAAACATTTAAACGTTTAAACATTTTTGCAGAAACCTCATTAGAAATCAAAACCCTAGCTTTTAGGGAAAGATGAAATCGGTTAACAATAAATAGCAAAAATAGAAAACTTTAAGGAAAAATATCAAACAAACTCAGAATCGCTTCAGATCTAAGGAGATCTAAACGGATTTAACCAGAAATAGCTAGGTTCATGAAAATAAATAGAGGTGAATCAAATATGGTTTGAACAAGAGATTTGAGACCGTAAAACATGAAAGTATTATTATCACAGACATCAAAGTGAATAAAGACAGATTAACCCAGAAAAGAGAGATTCTTGAACCAAATCTGGTTCGAATCTCTTGAGATTATCCTCAAGTAACATGAAAATCAAACAACCAGTAGAGAGATGAGGCCGGATAAGGCATGGAATCGGAGGAAAACATCATGAATCAAGGGGATATCAATGACCGCGAGCTAGGGCTAGAAGGGGGTGAGAGAGAAGAGAAGAGGGAAGGGGATTGAAGGAAGGGGAATTCAGAAAAATGGGGGGGGGAGGGGGAGGAGGTTTGTGTAATTAAAAAAGGAAAGGGTGTCCTGGATCGTTGATCTTCTGAGATCAACGACCAGGATTAGTTCTAAGCTGGGGCGGGTTATAGATATTGGGTTATTGGGTTTGGGTATTGGGCTGATATTTATTGGGCTGAGGTCCGAAAATTAATTTAAAAGGGCTATATTTTAAATACCCGCTCAATTTAACAAAATAAAAAGTAATTAATAAATGATGAAATATGATATTTGTGTATGAAAATGATTTAAAATAATTACTTAATATTATAAAAATATAAAAAGTCATTTTCGTGTAAAAAAAATAAAGTAATTATGCATACATGGCCTATTATTGCAAAGTTATTGCAATTATAACCTAAAGATGTAAATGTAATTATGCATAAAATAATTAAATTTTAATATAAATATAAAATGAACAAATTATTATAAAATTATTTGTGATGCAATTAGTAATTATTTAGATAATAAAATAATGGAATAAATTAATTAAAAATCTTTTAAAATTACAAAAAATTATGGGAAAATAATAATTGATGCTCATGAATTATTTTGAAAATATATATGTATTTTGAAAATATATATGGAAAAATTTGGGTATCAACAGGATTCAGCTTGGTCGTTGGCGGCGGGATGATATGGCGTGGAGAGTATTTTTTGATGTGCCACTTCTCGAAGAAATTGGCGACTTTTTTCCCTGTGAATTCAGGTCTGTTGTCACAGCTGATTTCCTTGGGAATGCCGAAGCGGCATACGATGTTCCTCCATATGAAGGCGATCACTTCTTGTTCGCGTATTTGAGCGAATGCACCTGCTTCCACCCATTTAGATAAGTAGTCAGTTAAAACCAAAAGAAATTGTACATTACCTCGACCTACAGGGAATGGGCCAACGATATACATTCCCCATTTGATGAAGGTCTAGGGAGACGTGACTAAGTGGAGGTACTCACCCACTTGATGGATCATAGGGGCGTACTTTTGGCATGGTTCACACTTTTTAACAAAATCAACTGCTTCCTATTTCATTGTGGGCTAGTAGTAGCATGCTCATATGAGACATATGACTAGGGCTAGATTACCGGTGTGAGCTCCGCAATGGCCCTCGTGGACCTCTTCTACGACACGCCTTGTCTGGTTCGGTCCCAGGCATTTTGCTAGAGGGCTGCCATACGTTCTCTTATATAGGTCGTTGTTGATAATGTTATACCTGGTTGCTTGCATTCGCATCTTTTTGGCCTATTTTTTGTCGTTCAGGATCACATCGTCCTGCAGGTAGGTGATGATACGATTGCGCCAGTGCCAAGTTAGGTTAATGGTGCGTACCTCAATTTGGTCGATGGTGGAGTGAAGGAGTGTGACTACGTTCTCCTTGACGTTTATGATTTTGGTAGCTGCTGCCAATTTGGCGAGGTCATCTGCCTCGATGTTCTGCGCTCGAGGTATTTGGTCAAACTGGCATTCATCGAACTCGGGCAACAACTTGCAGATCTCGACCTGATATTTTTGTAGCCTTTGTTCCTTGGTTTGGAAAGTCCCTGTGACTGCATTGACGACGAGTTGTGAGTCACATCGGAGGACTACCGATCGTGCTCCGTATTTGAGGGCCAGTTTTAATCCTGCAATCACGGCCTCATACTAGGCCTCATTGTTAGTCATATCGGGGCACCATAAGGACTGATGCATTACTTCATTTGTCGGGACCTCGAGTACGAGTCCCAATCCAGATCCTGACGAGTTGGAGGCGCCATCTGTGTATAGAATCCATAGTTCGTATAACTTGGGGGAAGTACTAGTGGATTTCCTTTCGACCTCAGGAATTATTTTAGCATTGAAGTCGGCGACGAAGTCGACAAGTACTTGCAACTTTATCGATGTTCGCGAATGATAGATTATATCGTGCTCGCGTAACTTGATGGACCATTTAACCAACCTACCCAACAACTTGGGTTTGTGTAGGATACTCCTTAGGGGAAAGGTCATGACCACTGATATGGGGTGGCATTGGAAATAAGGTCTAAGCTTTCGTGAAGCTACGACTAAAGATAGGGACAGCTTTTCGAGTTGAGGGTACCTCATTTCGGCGTCAACCAAGGTTTTTCTAATGTAGTAGATTGGAGATTGCGTACCTTTGTTTTCATGTACCAGTACTGTGCTCACTGCAACATTGGACACGGCCAGGTAGATTAGTAGGCGCTCTCCGGGTTCCGCTTTAGCCAACATGGGGGTGAGGACAAGTATGCCTTTAATTCTCTTAGGGCGTTGACACACTCGTAATTCCATTGGAGTCCGTTGTCCTTTTTGAGTACGCTGAAGAATTTGTGGAATCTATTAGAGGATCGTGAGATGAACCTCGATAGGGCGGCTATACAACCGGTCAGCTTTTACACCTGCTTCTTACTGGTCAAGTTTTCTGGTATTCCTTCTATAGCCTTGATTTGGTCGGGGTTAACCTTAATGCCTCTTTGCGACACCAAAAAACCGAGGAAGTTTCCTGAGGTTACGCTGAAGGCGCATTTCTCGGGATTCAGCTTCATGTCGTACCGCTTAAGTATGTCGAAGGCCTCCCTCAAATGGTCGATGTGATATTCCTTTCTTTTCGACTTGACCAACATGTCATCTATATATACTTCCATTGTTTTGCCGAGCTGCTCTTTGAACATTTTGGTTACTAGCCTTTGATAGGTTGCCCCCGCATTTTTCAATTCAAATGGCATGACTCTATAGCAGTACGTCCCTTGGTGGGTGATGAAAGTAGTTTTTTCCTGGTCCTCCTCCTCCACGAGGATTTGGTTGTAACCTGAGTAGGCGTCTAAGAAACTTAACAGCTCGTGTCTTGTTGTTGCATCGATGAGCTGATCAATGTGAGGCAATGGGAATGAATCTTTTGGGCAGGCCTTGTTCAGATATGTGAAGTCCATGCACATGCACCATTTCCTGTTTTTCTTTTTCACCATGACCACGTTGGCGACCCATTGGGGGTACTTTGACTCCTTGATGGAGCCGTTTGCGAGAAATTTTTCCACCTCTTCGCGGACGACATCATTTATTGCGATATTGAATTTTCTTCTACCTGTCGTACTGGCGGGTAGAGTGAGTCGACATTCAGCTTGTATGTTGCTACTTCGTTCGGGATGCCTGACATATCTACATGGGAGAAGGCAAACAAGTCTGTGTTATCTGTTAAAACTTTATGGAATTTACCTGGTTCTTGGAGTTTGTGGTCGATATAAGCTTTTTTGTTGTGGTCGCTTTTATCCAGCTGAACGGGATCGAGGTCTTCCACAGTTGATCCCGTGGCTTCCACGGCGTTGGGTCTTTGATGACATCTCTTCGTTCGTCACCGTCTAACCTCGACCTTGCTAATTGCTAATCCTCTGTGCCTTTATTTTTTAAGTGTTAGGTGTATGTGTAGTCTTGGGCGATGCGGTAGCATTCTTGGGCTGTGTGTTGCTCACTACGAATGATGAACACTCCCCACGGGGTGGGAAACTTGATGACCTGATATAGGCTGAACGGGATGGCCCGCATGGCGTGTATCCAAGGCCGTCTTATGATGACGTTGCATGATGTGTCTTGATTCATGATGTGGAATGTTGTTTCCAAGGTTATACCACCGGCCAGAATGGGCAGTGTGATTTCCCCGGAGGTTCGCTCAACTGCATTGTTAAAACCTGTTAGTCTGATGTAGCGTGGTACTATCTTATCTTCGAGTCTCATTTGTGCAAGAAATCTAGAGTGTATAATACACGCACTGCTTCCGTCATCTACCATAATCCGTTTTACATCGGTATCTGAAATTCGTAAAGTAATAACAAGAGAATCATAGTGAGAAAAGGTCAAACCATGGGTATCTGACTCATCGAAGATGATACTTTCTTCGAGGTCGTCATACCGTTCATGGGTGATCGACCGCTTCAACTTGTGGGTGGTTGTGAATTTCACGTGGTTGTTTGTTGCGTTGTTGCCTCCAGCGATAATGATCTGGATGGTGTGTGCTGGGGAGGGCAGTTTTGGTGGGCCTTGATGTTGTTCTCGCCCGCAAGCGAAGTTCGCTCTTCCTCGATCGTTCATCAGCTCTCTTAAATTCCCTTGGTGGAGCATGTTCACTACCTCCTGTCTTAAGGCGATGCAGTCCTCGGTCTTGTGACCTCATTCCTGATGGAATTCATATAGGGCGTACGTCTTTCTGGTGTTTGGGTCGAACTTCATCTTTTGTGGCTATTTTACCTTTGGGCCAAGCTTCTCTAGGGCGTAGACAATTTCTGAAGGGGAAACACAAAAATTGTGAGAAGATAACAGTGGAGGCACACCTCTTTCGCTTCGGTGAGTCCCTGATGGCAGCCTGGATGGGTTGTCGCTATGGTGGGGGGGGGGGGGGGGGGAAGGGTGGTATGATGGCAGTTCTGACATACGGTTGATGTCTCTCACGATTGAGGCGTGGACCCAGATGATCCCTTCTGTTATCATTTTTGCGGTCCTTTCTTGACTCCATATGGATCGACGTCAACCATTGGGTTGGTCTGTTAAGGTCGTCCTCGTCTGCTCTCACCTCGGCATAATAAGCGTTTTGTATTTCTTCCCAAGTGGTGGGAGGGTACTTCATGATCCTTCTCAAAAGTTTCTTGGTCGCCCTCGAACAGCTCCTGTTCAGCCCATTTTGGAAAGCCACTACTGTCATTCCCTCCGATAGGTTTGGAAGGGTCATTCTCACTCTGTTGAACCGGGCGAGGAAGTCCCTGAGCCCTTCGCCGGGTGACTGTTTAATGGAAAATATATCACACCATGGCTTCTGCTTTCTTGGCCTCGGTGTGGGCAGTGATGAACTTGTCGGCCATCTCCTCAAATGTTTCTATGGATCGCGCTGGCAGTTGCGAGTACCATGTCAGAACTCCCCCAGTTAGAGTTCCACCAAAATTTTTCAGCAGTATAGATGGCACTTGTTCTTTAGCGAGATCGTTGCCTTTCAATGCGGTGACGTAGTGGATGATGTGGTCTTCAGGGTCCGTTGTGCCGTCATATATTTTTAAGTATGGCATCATATTGAATTTTTTGGGTATATCATGTGGTGCAGCTTTGTCGCTATACGGTTGTTCCACAAACCGGTCGATGTCCCATTTTGGTAGAAGTTTTGGGGCGCTCGGCATCTTATCCACTCTTTCTTGGTGTTCTCTCATCTGGTCACGGAATGTTTTGTTCTCATTCTCCATCTCCTCAATTTTTTGTAGAATAGCAGCAAAGGTGTCATTACCTGCATCATTAACAGTGTGATTGATACATGTTGAAGGAGGGGAGGCGTGCTGCTCATAGGTTGTTGTTGTGATGTCGACTCGTGCATCCTCCCTGCTCGCCCTTTGAGCGGTTTTGTCGAGTATATTGTTCAGTGTACTCGTTAGCCATGCTTCTAGTAGTTTTTTCACTGCTGGTGGTGCTTCTTCCCTCGTGGATGTAGAGGTTCCTTTTCCATGAGAGGCGGTAACGTTGCCATGAGGGAGGGGTGAACCACTTCGCCTAGGTAAAGCACTTGGTGGCACGTTCTCCTCGTCTTCTCTGTCAACTTCATTGATGGTGTTTAGGAGATTAGCAGTAAGGCCTGCCACTGCCTTTAATCTTTCTTCACCATTTCCTGCCATGTTAGATCGTGCAAGTAGGAAAAACAAATTATGTCTTTTGCAGTTTGTATACTTTTTGTAGATCTAGAAAAACTATGACTTTGACTAGAAAATCCCCATAGACGGTTTGTTTGACCCATAGACGGTTTGTTTGACCAAAAAATATAATACTTTTTGGCTAAACTAATTAAAGGATAAATAATATGAAAGGCAAATCCTAGTCAAGCACAATAAATCTTAGATCTAGTCACGTGTTTAAACAGTAACGTCCACTAGTGCATAGAACCAATTATCAGATTATTAAATGAAGCTTTTGAGAGTAAATGAAGGGGTAATAATGAGAAATAAATATGAAAAAGGGCAATAAATGTAAATAGAAAGAATAATTCACCCAAATATTGAATGATTCTTCCTTCTGACAACAACGTGTGACAAATAGATATGAAAGTGGACAAAGCGTTCTCGAATCGTGTGAGTGGAAAGGCAGAATAAAAAACAAAATCAATCACTGTGGTAAGGTAAGCTTTTGTATTATCTCTCAAGAGTCAACTTCTTACAAGAGTTCTTATCAGTCCCCCTTTTTGCCCTCTATCTTTCACTATTTATATGGGATATTCCCAAAAAATCATAAAAAGTACGGCCAGGAGAATATTCAATAGAATATTCCTTTTGGTAATTCCAAGACTGTTTTAGCCATTGTTCCTATGCTTCTCTATTCGTCCTCGACCTTGATGTCTTGCTCGGCGACTCCTCGTTGTTGGGCCTTGCTCGACCTCGACCGTAATTTTCACACTTGTTCACTCATATTCGCTAAATTTTCGCAGAATAAACAACAAAATCAATCATTGTGGAAAGGTAAGCTTTTGTATTATCTCCCAAGAGTCAACTTCTCACAAGAGTTCTTATCAGAGTGAATCCCCCTCCTTTTTGCCCCCTATCTTTCACTATTTATATGGGATATTCCCCAAAAAACCTAAAAAGTACGGCTAGGGGAATATTCAATAAAATATTCCGTTTGGTAATTCTAAGACTGTTCTAGCCGTTGTTCCTACGCTTCTCTATTCGTCCTCGGCCTTGATGTCTTGCTCGGCGACTCCTCGCTGTTGGGCCCTGCTTGACCTAGGCCGTAATTTTAACACTTGTTCACTCCTATTCGCTGAATTTTCTCAGTTGAATTTTGACCCACACAATAAAATTGTTAAATATTAGAGTAATGTGACTATAGTTATTTGATATGTTATTTATAGAACTTGCGATGTTAATTATACTGTCGCTAAATCTTAATTTATTATCTGAATTGCAATTGTTTAGTTTTAATAGTTGGATTGTATATGTTACAGTTGCAGGTGACATTGCAACTTTAGAGAGAGAGTTAATTGTCGTTCATTCTTTAGTATAGTTGAATTGTTTTACATATATATATTACTCTCTCTGTTTCACTTTATGTGACTTTACTTATTAGTTTGTTTAGAAAATAATGATACATTTTTTTTTATGAAAACAATTGAAATTTAAATTTTTATTTTGCTAATTTTGTTCTTAATGAGAAGCGTTTATAGTCACACAAATATTATGGTCCCACAAAGTTTTTACTTTAAACTTTTAATATCTCAAAGGTTTAAATATCTTTTTTTCTTAAATTATATGTCGAGTTAAACTACTTCATATACATTGAAACTGAAAGGGTACAATATTCAGTGACATTGCAACTTTAGATAGACTCTCAAAATAGATATCTAAATGCTGATCCAATTGACACAATCATATATCTTGCTAATTTTAATTAATAAAATGAATAAAATAAGATCTTCAAGGAAATTCAGTAAACCATCGGGGACGATGCTAGAGTCAATAAATGTGATTAGTTGAACACTTCTCCGAATATTGTATATGTAGATTAAGTATTATATTTTATACATATATATTAATTCTGTTAATTCTAACTTCGCCACTATAACCGTGTTATATATATCTTAGCTTACTGACATATTATGTAAAGTACAATTATTGACAGCATATTCTTTAAACTAGATTTATATGGTAGAATTATGGTATTTGTAAGTACAAATTCTGTGTATAGAATTCTGTAACATCGAGAGAAGAGTTAGACATATCATGCATGCATGGAGTAAACGGAAAGTAACAACGTAACATTTTAACCCCATGAGGCAAGCAACTCCCTAAAATGATGGAATTTCCATATGCTTTTCTTCCTATTTCACGGCTATAATTTTGAAAATTAACTAAGTTTAATGTATTAGTTACTGTTCGACTCTCTAGTCAAACAAGAAATACCTACACGAGACATCCTTAGAAGTCAAAACAGCAGACATCTTTCTTAATATGATATCTCACTCACGTGTAAGAATATTAAATAAGTTGAACTTTTGTACTAATTAAGTGATAGTGGGGGGAAAACCCAGGGATTTAGTCATGTTCTCTATGTCCTTGGTTGACTCCTTAGACCTAATATAATACTAATTAACTTGTAATTACTAATTTTTCATGTCTTCTATAATCCCTAATAATTGTTATTGAAGGAGGAATCGCTGCATAATAAGGGAAAGGGTAAGAAGATCATAGACAGCTTGTTAAAACTGAACATTACCGTTCTATGCTCAGAGGCGGCGGAGCTAAGATTTCAAATTTATGAGTTCGAAATTTTAAATATTTTAAGTTATTGAGTTTTAAATTATTAAATTGTAATAATCAATAAATTATTCAAGGCAAATACAAGGTTCGAACCAAAGCTATTGGGTTCGCCGAGCCCGTAGCCAGAACACTGGCTCCGCCCGTCTATACTGAAGGCAATATATCAATAACATAATTCTTAATATTATTTTCTCTGTTGCATTGATCTAATGAATACAATATTTATGTGAACCTATTTCCTTTTTTGTCCGTTCCAAAAAGGATGACTCCTTTCTAAATTTAAAAATAATTTAGCTTAAACTTCCAATTCTACCCTTAATGAGAAGCTTTTATAACAATAAAAATACTCTCAACCCCTTTTTGACTTGTTTAGGATCACAAATTCAAAATATCTTTATTTTTTTTAAATTCCGTGCCCAGACAAATAGGCTCACGTGGATTGAAACGGACAAGAAAAAGAATGCGGCTTGTTTCACAATTAGAGATTTTGCGTTCTGCGATATTATACTTGATCAACAAATCAATAATAGACTTCCACATGATAAGAGCATTAATTCGTGTTCTCAGAAACAATACAAAAAGAAAAAGAGTACTCGTAGTAAGATCCTTTGACTGCATGCCTACTTATTATCGTTTTATTACTAATTAATTAGATACTACTGCAGTAGACATGGGTATGTATAATCTCGGTGTAATTATTCAATCTCAACAAAAATGAAAAATATACATATACTGTACTCAGCAAGCTTCCATAATGTTTATGAAATGAAAATACAGTACTCAGTGAACAGCTAGCTCTCATAATCATTGATCCACACGTACGGCAAAATGTAATTCTCTCTCTGTTTTTACAAGATTTTGTCCTTTACACAGTATATATATTCTAAAAAGATACAATAGCAGCCAAAGATTTATCAAGAAAATTAACCTGTATATCAATGAATATGTCGACGTACTGTTTGAGAAACTCCTTGTGATGATCAAGAAACTCATCATTTTCGAGTGACTTTTCCTCTTCAAGAAATTAAAGCATGAAAAAACCAGAGTATATTTATAAACCCTAAAGAGAGATGTCTAGGGTAATTTAGGAGTGGAAAGATCACAGAAAAAGGTGACGGAATTGGGATAGGTGTTATGGCAAGGGGAATTTCCAGAAGGAGGCACAAAACCTTTAGGAAGCATCGCTGAAAAGCTTCTGCTCGAATAATATTCTGAATTTTTATTGCCTCTTTTCCTCTTCAAGTTCAATCTCGCCTTCTTCTTTTTCTTCCGTTTATCCTTAGTACTCATCAACTGTAGCCCTTCTCCTTCTCCTGCTTGTTTTTTCAAGAAATTAAATGGTTCTGAATGATCATGTGGAGATGGACCTTTATTAGTATTATTATTATTATCTGATGGTGACCCAAGATTCCTGGGCTGGAATTCATTTGAAGAAGAAGAAGATAGGAGAAAGAAGGAAAGGAGAAGAAGGGCCATCAAAAGATTCTTGAAATTACCCATAAAGATTTTGAAGTGAAGTAGTATAGTAATGGTTTGTTTTTCTCTACTGCGTTTAATTTTGAAATGGTAATGAAACGAGAGAATCCAAGAGGGATTATATATTGTTGGAGTTTGGAGTATTAACCCTTTTGTGGGAGTATTAGTTTTAGGGAATTGGGAAGAATAGACGAGAGTTATATTTATGGGAAATAATACACACTTCACTACTCTTGCCTCGTGGTAATGTTAACATTCCGTGGAACATTCATGCAATTAGATCCGAAATGTAAGACTACATATTCACATACCCAATAATTTTCAACTCCCTCCCACCTACCCCTCGTTTTTCTTTTATTTCCTCCCCTTAATTTCGAAAACTTTCTTTAAGTTTTCTAAGGATGTGGATGTATGGTTACGTTTTATAGGTCGATTTTATTTTTTTGCTTAATTATCTGGTATTCAAGATTCACTTATTTGATTGATTCATATTCACATTGTGCCGGGTTCACTAAAGAAAAAATACTTTATCTGAAATCTCTCCCTTCTCAAAACTCGAACCTAAAATCTCTAATTAATATAGAAGTATCTCATTCTCATCCCATCATATCCGTACCTGGTTTATTGATGAAGAAGAAAGGGCTAAAAACATTAAGTAATTATTGGACGGTGAGTATATGACATAGCAACCTTTCTTATGTGCACTGTTTTACGTAATAAACTCGTTTAGCTTGTGCTTCTCGATGCAGCTGACCTTTATAGGGCCTAAAATACTGGATATAATACCTGTGTCTTTCAGATACATCTGGCTTTTCAGTGTGGTCTGCATCTTCTTTTCTCTGTTAAACTTCCTATTACATACTCCATGATCTTCTATTATTCCACTCCTGACATATATCGGATATTTTGACATCGAAAGAGGTCTTTCGTCTCAAAATGAATCATATGCAAGTCAAACCTCTCTATAACATTATTGTTTGTTCTCAGATTATTTATTATTCTTTTTCTTTTATAGTGAATGATTGTTATACACCTATAACAACATTTGAAGTTTAAATATTTTTTTGAAGTTTAAATATTTTTTGGATGTTATAAACAAAGTTTATCCAAAAATTAATTTTTTAATGTTATATATAAAGGATAAGAACATTATTCAAATTTAAACACTCAAAAGTTATGTAAATTTTACTAATCAAATATTTAAAAAAGATAACACACATTATTAATAAATTCATAACTAAATGTATAAAGATTTAAACTCTAAAGCATATATTTTAAAGTTACTAAAAGATTAAATTATTTCAAGATTGATAAACGAAGATTCCAGTCTTTTACTAGCGATATAAACGAAGATTTGTGTCCAAACTTTCAGCAAAAAGATACCTAATAGCTTTCGTTGAAAGCAATCTAAGAGGTTAACCGTTGAATCTTCTATCACGGTGCAACTAACAGTAGGTTGCGATTATAATCTCTAAACTTATTACTTGTGATCTTAATTATTAGAGATTCTACATGGATGTTATAGAGGGATAATTTTACAAAGATCGTACTGCTATAAAGATGAATGTTGCCTTTATATGTAAAAAGCTATTATAGAGAAATAAAGTATGATATAAAAAATTAGTTTGAAAAAGAACTTGACTTTTATAGTGAAAGCATGTTAATGTTATAGGGAGGTCTGGCTTCGAAAGAAAACACTTAGAATTTTACGTTAACTATAGCGAAAGCATAAATGGGGCTCACGCCCTCATTGCACGAAAGTCAAATATATGTCCTAGGAATTGCAATAACTCGCCCATGCTAGGATTAATTTGATGGAGTACTCCTTGATTGACTCTCTTGCCATAACTTCCAGAGCTAGAAATGTATTCTTGAGCATTACTGGCACAAAAGACTAGATGTTGGGTTTGCATTTTGCTTTAAGCTAGGAACTAAATGAAAACTAGGAGAGTTGTAGTCTTGTAGACTGTTTAAATGTATTTTATATATATATATGTATAAAAATCATGATTAAATGAACAATATGAATATACAAACAAATGCTTATATATTCATTAATTTATATAAACACCCGATAGCGAATTCCTTTTGGCGATCGAAGGCATGTTAGAAGGAAAAGGTTTACCACATACATCTTTTCGTTGCAAATAAGAAACTTCCTCTCACCTTCCTGACGAGTGGCAGCAAAACCAACCACCAAAAACAAAGGGATATAAAAGCAAAAGAGACCAAAGAGGAAGCATATTAAAAACAGAAAGGAAACCCAAAAAAAGGATAAAGTATATGCATTTCTATAAAAGATCACCCGAAAAGATTTGTTCCATACGAACCATGGATTTCAAATCTCCACATAATAATACGCCGGTCATATGATTCAAACTTTGCAAAAACTAAAAAACAACTCCAAATGTGTTTTTCAGTTTTCATTTTCTATGGTGTTTGGTTTGAAAAGGTTTTTGGAGAGAAATTCACTCTTTTTGAAAACAAGAAACGCCTATTGTCAAAGAACCAGATTAACTGAGAAATTTTCTACAGGATATAGAAACCAATCCCACTTCATAAGCAACAAGGGATGGACCAAAAAACTCTTAAATCCTTGAGCAAATAATGTAATGAACATACAGGAAAAACTGTCTAAATCAATTTCCAGCCCTGGAAGAAGGGAAAAAACAATAAAAGAACTCCAGGGCAAGCAAGCATTGTCATACAAGAAAATCTCAGTAACGAGCGTGATAGCATTCTTTCTTATAGGCGGCTGATAACCTCTTCCACCTCAGATGGTGAGTACAGATGGTAAGTTGGAGATACCCTTGCAATATCAACATTATTGGGAGTCACCTGCATCAAACAGTTGGAGCTTTTCATCAAATACAGAGACAGAGAATAAATCATGAAAATAAAAACATCACGAAGCTTACCTTCTCTTCCATCACTTGCTTAAGAATAGACAGGGCTATGGTTTCAGCCTCTTTAAGGGTAAGGTCCTGCAGAATAGCAGATAACGGACTTTAGATCAGCTTTGAGAACCATATGAAAGCTAAACACTAGCGTTTCTGTTCCGGAAGTAGCCACCTACCACCTACAATTTGGATTCATGAGTGGAAGAGTATTGATTTTATACATTCCTCTATCAGGAAGGGAAGAGGGGGTTAGGAGTTGAAGGTGTTTGATAGCATCAAACAACCTCACACTGCTGCACACTGAACCAAAATTATGAAGATGGGAAATGAGGTTTCTTGAATGTTCAGTTCTACACATCCATTTTCAGATGCGGAAGGATAGTGTGCTTATTTGGAAGCGTACAAGTGGGCGAGCGCATCACCATCCAAATTAGCTACTCGGCCTAATAAGGTCAGACGTCCAGTTTGAGCTTGAGCTATTTAGGGGGGAAATAAAGAAAAAATCACAAAAACCCTCCTCTACTTCTCGGGCTTCAATGGAAGATACTTTATATGTGAGGACTCATGAAAGCCTATGGGCACTCAATCATCCAATCAATTTAAACGGGGGTTAATGGAGAAAAGAATAAGACCAATTATTCCTAATCGTTCCATTAGTAACTCTACATATTCCATTAGTAGAATTCTATTCAACCTCAAGCTACTGCAGACTGGATCAGAATTATGACGATAGGGCATGGTTTCACTAGAAAAAAAAAGGAAAACTTAGGTACCTTGTTATATTGCTCCTGCAAAGAGCTGTCAGCACCTTCAGAACCTGACCCAATAGCTTTAGCATTGCATTGCCAAAATGTACCAGAAGGATCAGTGTAGTACCTGTGCATAAAATTGGTGTATATTCAGTATCTACAAATTATGTCCATTGGTACCCACAATCAGGGTTTAGGAAGTAATGGCAGCCGAGTACTTGAAAGAACTATGTACTGTTACCAGTATGTTTATGAAATTCTGAATCCCATTCTATTCTTAGGAAAAAAATAGTCAGAAGTCAGATTTTAGTTCATACCGCAAAAGCACAATTTATCATGGCTAGTTGGTAGCATCATTTCCAAGAATGTGATTTGTTGACTTCTTGAGTTTTTCAATTAAAATTAAAGAACTTTTCAACTAATTGAGAAGAAATTCATTTTACATTAAAAGAAACCTCAATATTTATCGGAAATGTTTTCTACAAGTAAACAAGTGATCTTCATACTATATTAAGATGATTTCTATGCACATTACAGTGACTTGATGAGATTTGTAGAGAACACAGCCAAATAAGTGAAAAGGAGTTTTGAGCCCTTATAGTTAACATTGTCGTGACGAGGTCTCATATTTGCTCGTAAATGTTAAAGTTAAGGTATTATATGCACAACTCAAAAGAGCAAGACAAACAACGTAGGACCCCTAAAAATGAGGCACCAAAAATGCAATTTTGCCTATTAGGTAATAAGCATGAGGCCTAATTGTCATAAGCAAATTAAGTGAATGTTATTAACTTCATGGACATTGTAACTCGTAAGTCCACGAGATTTAGCATTAATGCATCTGAGATGTGATAGAACTGCTGGTTTAAATACTGTATTGTTTTCTCGAAATCCACGTTGCGTAAGACCAACTTAGACAAAATCAAAGCAGACATATTCAAAAGCAAATTTGGGAAAAGAAGGAAGTTTCTGAAAGATGATATCATGGCAGCTCTATCAGACTTGATTCAGTACCAAAAGAGAGAAGAAAATATAGAAAGCAAAATATCATAGTTTCCAATACAATCATAGAAAAGATTTTAAAAAAAAATTTTTTAAAAAAAAATTTACTTTATCAAAAGAGATGCAAAAACTTACAAGCTGGGACCATTCTCATCATGACCAGCAATGAGAAGGGACACACCAAAAGGTCTGGACTGCATAAAACAAAGAGATAGACCATCAGTGCATAAAGGTGGGAGATCTGAGCTTACAGTACTCAAAAGATAATAACAACAGAAGCTTCTATTCCTGCCGATAAGTCAATTATAAGAACTATCGAAGACTGTCTATTTCTGCTGATAAGCATTTTCAACAGCACTGAGATTCTCCAGCATCCAACTTTTCAGAATATTATGCAATTAAACGAGGGAAACAAAGAAACTAGATCAGCACAAGAAATTCATTCATAAATAAATAAATAAATTAACTAACTAATTAAATCATAAACAACCTTTTTTCCTTCCCCCCTTCCCCTTCCTTTTTTCCACAATAACAAACAGGCTAAGTTCCGAAAATAAATCAATGCCAGCCGCTCATACCCCCTATAACAAGAAGTCACAGTTGGACTGCGCATATCTTAGTCCAGCCTACACTATGTAGAATCAAATTAAACAGCTATCTTACAGCACTTTAACTTTATTAATTCTTTACGAGCAAAGTTTACTAGTATCTTGCATCCTTTTCCTTAGAAAATAGAATGGATGAGCGCATGCACTTATATAGCTGATGAATTATCATAAAATCCTAGAACCTAAGAAGATCGGAGAATCTAACAGTCAGCCTCTAGATCTATCACTACCCAGCTGGCAAAAATATATATAGTGAGCATTTGAAATGTATTTACAAATTGAGGAACAAACAAATAGAGAAATAAGCACTACCTAACAATCTTCAGGATGATCACTGACCTCTTCTTTTGGAGGGGGGAGAGGGTAAATATAAAATCACTAACCTTTTCATTCTAAAGTCAGCACAGGCAATGTCCAAAAGCACTTGTGATACATGTACAAGTCCTTTGGTAAGACACCAAGAGGAGAGAACAACATTATGTCTAATTATTTATTTATTTTTACCTTGTGTCACATGAAGTACTTGATGGTTTTCTTAAATTACACAGAAGGAACATCACAGTCCAAGCACCAAAGCACCTGCTTGTTCCCTTGATGAAATTACCAAACTAGCTTACAAAACTAAATTCCACTTCATATAACGTCAGCTGTTTAGCTCCAACAGATATTAATCAAAATAAATAGGGAACACAACAGATAATATTGGGAATTGAACGATGCTTTCTAAAAAATTAGGCAACCACTTATTCTTAACTTAAAGATAGTTGTTCAGAGAGAACAAAAAGAACTACACCAAAGTAAAAAAATCTTACCATAGATTCTTCATCGCCCTCACCAAACCGCAAGGCCAAATCACAGAGAGCTTGTGTAGTGGACTCAACAGTCATGGGCTCGCCATAAGAGAATCTATGGTTCTATTAAAAGGGGAAGGGAGGAAAAAACAACAAGGCGAAGTAAGCAACTTACCACTAGCATACAAATACTTGATGGTCGAAAAAGTTGTCCTAAATACCTGAGTTTCGACTCGTGCATGTTCCACAAGAGTCCGTGCATCAGCTATCAATCCACTCATTGCACAACCAATATGTTCATCAATTTCCATAATTTTCTCCACACTGCTTGGCTCCTATAAGAATAACAAAACTGTGCCATGAATATACACAAAATAAAATATCAGGCCATTAGCATGTTCTCTATTTATTCTCTATAACCAAAAAGATTATCGTCCATCGTCAGGAAGATCCCCAATCCTATATTCCACAAAATCCATAATTCAATTTACTAGGTGAAGCTCTACCAGCACTTCTAATGAGTGTTGTAGTGCTAAATAATTCAACTTTTTACCCCATAACAAGTAAAAATCAGTTCTTGATACCAGAACGACTTGTGAAGTCCAATGCACAACAACAGGAACCTAATCAACAAAACCATATAGAAGTACTAGCATATAACCGTCCCCAAATAATAATAAAAATTACAAAAAATAATAGCGAAAACAAGGGTTACAAACCAGAAGAGGTGAAGTAATGCGCTTCTCCACAGCAAGAACGACTCCTTCCTTAGTCTTTAATCCAATTGCTGTTGAACCCAGCTTTGAAAAATTCGTATAAAGAAGGCCACAAAATTAAAATATTCATCAGCTATTTCAGTCCCCAGATAAAAAGTTAATACACAGAAAAACCTTACCTTGATGGCTTCAATAGCGTATTCAACTTGAAACAACCGTCCTTCAGGAGAGAAGGTGTTAACACCTCTATCGTACTCAGTTCTTCACACCCAATTTCCAAAACACACAAAATCATTCATTCTGATTTAATTGAAAGAAAAAAAAACAAGATCAAGAATAAATCCCCAAAGAAAATGCAACTTTTACCTCGTGAGAAACATCTCTCTGTTGATATTCGTTACAGATTCAGAATCTCTATGCAGAGAAGTAGTATAATAGCTTTGCCCAGTTAAACCGAGTTCTGTTTGAAGTGAAGATTGCTTTTTTCTTCTTTAAACTTGATTAGCAAGCCACAGTTGCAAGCAAAGGTCTTTTTTGGATTTTGGACTGTTGCTAAGGAATTAAGCCCATTAAGTTGGGAAGGAGGAGACAAAAGTATTGGGCCCAAAAAAAGCCTTTGGGCTCAAAGTGAGAACACATTGATGCGAGATTTGCAGAAATTAGATCATCTAAGCCACTGTTTATTTTTTGTCCCCTCTAAGAAAGTTTTGCAAAAATAACCTTCTCATAAATTACATTATGTCGAAAGGAAGAACAGAGAATTACATTATTACAAATTATGTTCGGCGGACTGAATGGATTGTTTCAAGTGAGAAAATATTTGAAGAAAAATAAAAAGAGAAGTTGGAAATTTTGATTTTTCAGTCTGATATGACATACTTATATGTTAAAGCAACAGAGATAATAGGTTTGGTTTTTAAGATAAGAATTGACCAAAAGCATATTAAACATCCCTAATTAGGATTGTTCATGGTTTAGTTTTAATCAAAAAGGAAACCACACTGACTATTTCCACTTATCGGTTAGGGTTTTTCTACGTTTTTTTTCCTTTGGCACGTAAAATATAAATTCAATTCATTCAATCTTTTTTTTCCCGTACAATCTAGTGAATTTACAGAGTTGTAGAGGAACTTTTTCATAAGCCACTATATGCAGCAAGAATTGAACAAATCGACGCACTTATGATTCATTTTTTCCAATCTATTTTTTTCTTTTCTTTTTCGTTAGATAAGTACGAACTTTTGATTCATTAAAAAATATCCTTTTCTCAACATTTACTTTATCATGATAATTCTCCACTTTCATTAAACTAACCAAAATCCTTATATTCTTCGAAACTATCAAACTTATAAAAATTAATAATTAGAGAGAATAAGCAAATGACTCTTAAAAATTTTCAATATGAAGCACATAACTCAGTATGATATATATAAAAAATTTCATAAGAGGAGTGTGCTGACACTGTTTAGTGTAGATTTTATTCTGTATATATGAATTTCAGTAGCAATAAATATTGAAATTCTTTTTTTTTTTAAATCTAATTATATCCTTTTATTGTGAGTTATTATGCTTAATATTAAAATATTAAGCATAATAACTCAATATTTTAATATTAAGCATAATAACTCACAATAAAAGGATATAATTAGATTTCTAGATATTAGCCTTGTAATCCTATTAGTTTTAGGACATAATACTGCACGTTAGAAATCATACATGATTATCTTTAGGAATTGAATTTTATTTTTTTATTTAAAAAAAAAAAGAATTTCATTGCTACTGAAATTCATATATACAGAATAAAATCTACACTAAACAGTGTCAGCACACTCCTCTTATGAAAAGTTCAAGAGTCTCCTTTCCGTAAATGTCCAAAAGTCACTTTCTTTTATTTAAATATTATTAAATAATTAAATAAGGCACATTTCAATTATTTAGAAAGTTATTTCAGTAATTTAACTTTTAAGTTTTGGGGTTTTCACTTTTATAATGGCACATGACTGTTTAAATATTTATTTATACGAATGAACAATAAAATTTAATTAATGAAAGAAATTTTTTGTATATAGTAATACAACAATCATCTAAAGCATAATAACTCACAATAAAAAGGATATAACGGGAATTCTAGACATTAGTCTTGTAATCCTATTAGTTTTAGAACATAATATTACACGTTAGAAATCTTATATGATTACCTTTAGAAATCTCATTAGTATACATACATATATAATACAACATGTTAGCATGTAATCCTATAACTTTTATGATATACATTTTTAAAAAATCTTATTACTAATTTAATAACGTATTATATTGTAATACTTCATATTTAAGTTAGATTATATTGGTTTTTTAACATAAATTAACTTTAAAAATAAAAGAAACAAAGGAAAAGAAAAGAAGAAAACCTAGTCAATTAAAAGAAGGGGCAAAGTCCACTAGAACGAAAAGAAAAGGGGTCTTAAGGATGGAGAAACGCAACAATTGCTCCTAACAAAGTTGGAAGAGAAGAAAAGAGAGAACGAAAGATTAGGAAGAGGAAAGCAACGAGAGCTTCTGGTTCTAAAGTAAGGGGAAAAAATTAATCAGAGTTCCATAGCTGCTACCAACCTGGTGCTTCAATATAATTATTCACAATTATTGTTATTTCTAAATTCAAGGTATATCCTATTATTCCATTGATACGAGCACTTTGATTTATCATGATTTCGGTTAAATAGTGATATTGGTAACTCAGTAAGTTCCAATTGAAGTGGATGCAAGAATGCTCATGAAAAAAAAATTAGATATATTTGATGAATTAATTGAAAAAGAATCAGATTTTTAATTAGTTTTTTCTAAAAATTTAACAATTTATATAGGTTGTGAATAGATTATTGAATGCCACAAAGAGATAGAGGTACTTGAGTATGTTTGAGTGAATAATTCGCATTAGAAATCTACCTTGATAAAGACATGAGCAATTAATGCTTAAACAAGGATGAGGATCTTTATATATATATATTCAACTTGAAAAATTGAGAATCAAACATTGAAACCTTAAATTGATTTTGTTACAGGAAACACATGATGAAACTTATCATTACTATTGTTTTAAAAGGGGCATTTTATTTTGTGACTATTATACAAGCATGTTTTCTGACTTGTCCCTTATTCAAACGGTTGTAGTTAAGTATTATTACTTAATGAGCTAGCGACTCACTCCTCTCTATTATTTTTACAGAGGCAGCAATAGACGCATGCGAAGATTTCGTTAATTAGAGTACACGAGTTGACAGTTTTTGGTGAGCCCCGTAGTTGTTCATGTGGGCAAGGATTGTTATTTATTTGTTATAGCCTTCTTCTTGAAATTCTTAGAGTCGCTTCATAGTTATTTTTATGAGTATCATGAGTATTCTTTTATTGATATAGATTTGTGACTTGTATTAGACTTTCCTATCATATTTTTGGAGATGAAGTTAGTATTATTGTGTTGGGAGTACTTCATTGATGATGATTATAACTTGTTTTGGTGGATATTGGTTGGTTGTATTGTTAATTTCTAAGACAGATTTATTTTTGGATAGTCCTAAAATAGGAAAAACTCTGTCCGATTTTTTATAAAATATCGATGATGCTTACTTGGGAACAGTTGCTCCTAGGTGATGGTCATGATCTTAAATTGGGTCGTGACAAAGTTGATCTCAGAACCCTAGGTTATTCCTGTGACTAATGGAGCACACGTTCGTAGTAGAATCTCAATTATGGTTATGTAGTCGACCATTCTCATAATCGTGATTCTTCGAGGACGTGAAAGGATGTGTCTTGTCTTTCTTTTTTTTTCCTCTATACTATATGGCGATTAGAGTCAAATAACTAAATATGACATTACTTATCCAATTTGTGTATGGCTCGTACCAATTACCCGATAATAGAATTCGCCTAGAGGTTAAAAGACATCAAATTTCACAAATGGACTTTCAATCATCTCCCAGCAAAGAAATGCTACATAAGTAGTATACAAGACTAGTGAAAGGTTCATTGTGCCACTATGAGGTGCTTCCATACTGGTAACATGCGTAATAGAGTTCATTTCGAAAATTTGTACTAGTCCACTGCTATAGTGATAGAGGAATGCTACCACAAAAAGTACTTACCTCCATGCAAAAAAATATTTGAGATCTTGATGGATATAGTGGATAAAAATGAGAATAATGATCAACATAATAGGGCTCTAGAGTCGTCATGCACCTAGAAGATTGTAGGGAACAACAAAGTATCCTTAATAAAGTTTCTAAAGTTGAAACTACCAAGTTTACTATTTCTGATAGTTCAAAGGATCCTTAAAGGTTTTAGTAAAATATTTACCACGTTATGAGCTATAGGATATTTCATGAAAAGTTCTTTGGGACAAGCAACTTTTAGACTAGAGAACATGGCGAATGCATGAAATGATATTGTACTCATAGGGATGACCAACAAGAGCAGCACAACTAATTTGGGAATGATTTTGCTAAAGTGTTTATGAATCACTTCCTTCTTGACAGTTTGTGACATGAGCTTGCCTGCTAGATCGTTTAAGAAATTGATTTAGATAATGGGTATACTTACATATAGCACCGAACTTTCTCAGCTGGATATGCGAGCAACATCTTAAGTTTAGAGGCTTTTTGAAAGGTTGGTTAATCATTTAAACAAGGTAGTAACTGCATATACGAATACTTAAACCTATTCTATAGCAGTTACACTTACCAGAATGATTGAAAATATGGACATGATAGGCATGCAATAACTCACATAAGAAGATCGAGATTAGATATCTTTTAGTATGAATTTTAATATGAGCCGAAGATTTAAAAATCGGGGATATTTTGAGATATTAAGCGATCCTTTTTGGGATACCGCTTTTATGAAAAATCTATAGTAGTTAGACATTTGTTTAAAGCTTTTACGATTCAAGTAAAGCGAAGAAAACCCTAGCTAACCAAGTTGTACTTGATATGGTTGACTCTAACATACTGAAGGGTACGGATTAATTATCTTCTTACCAAGCTACCTAGATTATTATGGGAATACTATTAAGTTTTTTTGAAATTTAAAAGCCAGTTTTGTCCAAAAAGGGGACTATAGGATTTCGATGAGCAAAGTATATATTTTGAAGGCTTAATGGTTATAAAAGAAATTGTTTGAGTCTCATAGCTACGGTAAGGGGCACAAGATAAGAAACACTTAGTTTGAGAAAAAAAATCATAATTAGAGATTCTCTAATGTATTACTCAGGATTTACTAGGACTCCCTTCAATATGAGAAACAGACTTCGGTATTGAGTTGGCATCTGACACGCAAACCATATTATATGGCACCAACATAGTTGAGAGAGCTAAATGAATAATTGTGAAACCTACGGTATAAGGGTTTTATCATACCGAGAGTTTCACTATGGGGTGCATCATTATTGATTAAAAAAAAAGAGAGAGAGAATAGGTCCCTAAGAATGTGCATCAACTATAGATAATTCGATGTCTGCCTCTAAAACCCGGTACATACATTAGGAGTTACTTGTGATGCCTTTTGAACTAACTAATGCTCCAGCTGCACTGATGTATATAATGGATATGGTGTTCAAGTTGTTTTTGGTAAAAGAAAATAAAAATTCATAGTTTTTACTTACTATATTCTGGTATATTTTTGTAGCCAGGAAGAGCACGATAATCAGTTGGAAAATACGATAAAGTCGCTACAGGAAAATCAAGTTTTTACCAAGTTCTTCAATTAGCTAGACTCGATGGTATTCATAGGACACATGGTATCTTAGAATGGAAAAAATGGTAGATTCTAAGAAGATAGAAACAGTTCATAAATGGTCGAGACTCATTTCTCCTACAGAGATTGCTTTTGGCTTGAAGGGCTACTATAGGCATTGTGTAGGATTTCTCTATAATAGCACCACCACTCACCAAGTTAACATAGAAAATCTCTAAATTTCAGTCGATGGAGGAATGTACAATGAGATTCCAAAAGCCCAAAGCATGTTTGACAACCACACAAATGTTAGCCTTATTGTAATAGGCTCTAGAAATTCACGATGCTATGTGATACTTCGAGGGTAAGATTAGGATATTTTCTCATGCAAAATGATCGTGTGATAGTCTATGCTTCAAGGAAATTGAATAATCTCAAGTCGTATTATGCCACTCATGGTTTGGAGATGGTCATAGTGGTATTTCCTTTTAAGATTTAGAGACATTATTTATACGAAGAAACCTATGAGATTTATACCAAGCACAAGAGCCTGAAGTACATTAAAAACTAACTGAGATATAAATATTTAGCAATGCTGATGGAGGGAACTACTGAAGATATAATTCTAGTGTTTAGTATAAATATTATAGCTAATGCAAAAAAAAAACTATGGGTGCGCATATAGCTCCTGTAAAGATACTTCTGGACAAAGATATGCATTGACCAGAGGGTATACGTATTAGATTCAATATAGAAAAAATAAATTTAAGTTGGCTATTGGTCAAGCCTGAGGTAGAGTACAGAAAGGCTGGCCAATATGAGGATGAACAATTAGTTAAGTACTGATATTAGTTCTTAGCTGATAAAAGCAAGGACATGACTGTTAATAGTGATGGTATCCTTCGAATAGGTAATTAATTATGTGTAACAAACGTATATGGGTTGAGACAGGCTATTCGTGATGGATCTCACAACTCTAGATATACTGCATATCTCAGATCTATAAGATGCACCATGACTAGAAAAAAAATTGATTGGTTGGAAAAGAAAGAAGAAAGAAAAAAGTCATTTAACTTCGTTTCTAACTATTTGACATGTCAGCATGTTAAGGCAAACACTTGTGACTCACAGGACCACTATAATAATACAAGATTCTGAAGTAGAAATGCAATAGAATTACAATACATTATATGACTAAATTATCCAAACCATTAGAGTCATGATTATATGTGGCAAAGTTGTAAATTGGCTTACAAAGTAGACACGTTTCTTGCTAGTCAAAAACTCTTAAAAGTAAGGTAAACTATGCACAGATATATATAAACGAAAAATTATCTAAATCAATAGAGCTCTATTGTCCATCATCTCTGATAGAGGATCACAAGTCACTTCACGATCTGAAAACCTTTTCAAGAGACGTTAGGTACAAAGTAGATCTTAGTACCAGTTTTTATCGCAATCAAACACAGAGTCCAAATGTACTATACAGATCTTAGTGGATATGTTAAGATATTGCATTTTTGAGTTCGGAGGTTATTGGGATGCTTATCTGCTTTTAGCTGAATTTGCTTCCAATAATAGCTTTCACTCCAGTATTCAAATGGCACCGTACGAATAATTGTATGACAGAAGGTGTCGTTCTCCTCTCAGATGGTTTGAAGTTGGTCAGACTAACTTATTGGGACCTGACTTAGTACAAGAAGTTATTGATAAGGTTCAATTAATCATGCAGAGATTGGGAACAAAGTGTTCCTACGAGTCTCCCCTATGAAGGATGTCATACTATTTGGCAAAAGAGGAAAGTTGAGCCCGAGGTTTATAGGACCGTATGAGATACTAGACTAAGTGGGAGTTGTGGCTTATCGTTTGGCACTTTCTCCCGAGTTATCTTTTATTCATCCAGCGTTTCACGTCTCAATGCTAAGAAATTGTATATCAAACTCATCTCAAGTTCTTGAAACACCAACTCTATCACTTGATGAGAAGTTATCTTACGACGAGGAGCCGACAACTATTATTGATAGACAAGTAAGAAAGCTACGGTCAAAATAAATTATGTTCGTGAACGTCTTATGGAGAAATCATACAGTTGAAAAAGCTACATAAGAAATAGAAGATACTATGCGAGTCAAATATCCTCATTTATTTCAATCTACAAGTACGTAGTTGAGTTAAATTCGGGGACCGAATTTCATAAGGTGGGGAGAATGTAATATTTCATATTTAAGTTAGGGCATATTGGTGTAACGAATCGACCGGTCGTTTTGCTTTCTAGACCACGTTCCCCTAAATAATATTTCCCCTACATGTTCTTACTGTTTTATAACTTACGGGGATGTTTAGTTCAGGATTTGGAAGGGTTCGGGTTGAAATCGGAAAGCTTGGTTCCTTAAGGTTGGCTTAAAAGGCCAAATTTGACTTCGGTCGATATTTTGAGTAAACGACCTCAAAATTGGGATTTGGCGGTTCCAATAAGTTTGTATGATGATTTTGAACTTGGGCGTATGTTCGGATCGGGTTTTGGATGACCCAGGATCGTTTCGGTGCCTAATATCAAAAGTTGGTTCTTGAAATTCTTTAAAATTTGGTTTGGAATGGGTTTTGGTGATATCGAGGTCCAAGTGGAATTTCGAGATAGGGAATAGTTCTGTAATATCATTTTATACTTACACGCAAAATTTGGCGTCATTCCAAGTTGATTTGATAGGAATCAGACGAGTGGAAGTCTTTTTTGGAAACTTTTGAGTTCATGAGTTGATTCATGCGTTTTGGCATCTGATTCGTGGTTTTTGATGCTATTTCGGTGTTCCAATCACACGAGAAAGTTTGTATGATGTTGTTACACTTGTCTGGGTGTTTGTTGTGGATCCCCGAGGGCTCGAATGAGTTTCGGACGTTCGGAAGAGATGAAAATACATCAATGTTCAGGTGTTTCAGGTCTCGCAAATGCGAACCTTGCATTTGCGAGAAGGGCTTCGCAATTGCGAAGGAACCCGATCTAGGAAGTGTTTGCATTTGTGACATGTTTGCCTCATTTTTGATCTCAGCAGAGTTCACATTTGCGACCTTAGCAGCTGAAGCCCAGACTTCGCATTTGCGAACCTGGTGTCGCAAATGCAACATAAGAGGCCTGTGCCCAACTCATTTATTGCAGGACTTAGGCCCGTTATTTTATTTCATTTCATCTTTTGGGGGAGTTTTGGAGCTTTTGGAAGGAGGATTTCACCTAGCACTTTGAGATAAGTAATTTTTATACAACATGAGTTAAATACATTATGGGTAGATTAACATGTAAAAATTAGTGAAAATCAAGGGTTTAGATGAAACTTAGGTTTTTGATAAAAATGAGATTTGACCACGAAATTGGTTATGGATCTTAGTAAAAATCGTATATTCTTGCCCTAAGGTTATGGGTAACAACTTTCTTTGAAAATTTTCAGAATCCGGCATGTGGGCCCAAAGGCGAATTTTAGGAATCTTGCATTTTGGGTTGGGTAATCACTTAATAGTGAGGTTATGAACATTTA
>ML342682.1:0-22445 GCA_005239505.1 Nicotiana paniculata
TTTCCCATTCACCCATTTTAAGCATTAATATATCATTAATTACTTAAAATCCCAACAGTTGTTATTTGAACGGGGCAATGAGAAGAGCTGATAGTCATTCATTAACTCATTAACATTATGAGACAAAATCTGCATGGGCAAGGACCGATCAGTTGGTCTTTCACATATTGTAGATTCCGTGGTGCTTAATCAATTAGAGTCTAGAGCAAGTCCAAATTTCCAGCAATATAAGCAACGGAAACTTTGAGCGTTCATCTTTATTAGATATATGAGTCTTCATATGAAATTTCAAATTTCCTCCAAAATGAGTTTTGATATTCAAGTCAAATGTAGGGTGACTAATACAATCCCCTTGCTAAGTGTTTGTAAGATGGATAAGAGTAGTTTCCATGTTCCAACTTAAATTGATTACATAATGTCTTCAGTCACTTAGTTTGATGGGGGTTGCCACCTACTGAAATTAAATCCTTATCCAATATATCTTTAATTAATTAGGTAATATCTCATTACTCAATAAGTAACCAATTACCCACTAAAAAATATCTTAACTTACTTAAAATACTACTCACTTTTAACATACCTTGTACACAACCTTACGATCATGGTCATGTAGTACCTTGTATGACACTAATCCATAAATATCGGGATTATAGCTCGGATTATATTTTATCCCAAATTGACAACCTTTAACGAAACTCATTTTATTTGATTCATTTACGCTTTATCTTTCACGGAACTTACTTATTGCTTTTATAAATACAATAAATGCTTACAATCTAAAGAAAATCTCAGCCCCGAGTATACGTCAATTAACTGAAGACGAAACTTTAACGTACGAAAACGCGATATATAACAGTCGTGTTCATGCATTTTTACATCATACCTCAGTCTCTGTTATTGTATTTGATGCATCATATCAATGTTGTTTGGGCTCGTTACTTTGATTTCTGAGACCCCGAGAGACTGGAGAGATTTATGACTGAGTAAGGACGATGGCCTGATTTGTGAGAATATTTATGGGATCGGGCCGCATGCCGCATCATGTTTCATTGATTCTTCCATGATGGACATTGATATAGTGCTTGGGCTGAAGGAGCCCCTCCGAAGTCTGTACACACCCCAGTGAGCGCACGTACCTACCGAGTGCGAGTGCCGAGTGATTGTGAGGCATGAGTGATTATGAAGTTGGAGTGATTGGAAGGACAGAGTGATGTTTTGCTCGAGGGGCGGTATATGATTTCATCATTTGTGCTCCTAGCTACTTTGAGTCATAGTTTGAGAACTGTGGAAAGATATTTTCAATTGATTTCACTTGAGCTTGTTTTAAACTGATTTGACTTAAACTCTGTTATTAAAGCATGACGTACTTTACTGAATTTTGAGATATGAACTATACTCACATCTAGCTCGTCACTACTTTTCATCCTTTATTTACTGTTGTTACTTACTGAGTTGGTGTACTCACATTACTCCCTGCACTTTGTGTGCAAATCCATGCATTTCTGGCCACGGTAGAGGTTGTTGATATATTCAGTAGCGGACCATCAGAGATTAAAAGGTAGCTTCTTAGTGATCGCAGCCTGCTTTTCTTCTTCCTTATCTTCACCTTAGTTTTCTTGGGGTTTTCCCCACTATGTTAGTCTTGTTGTTATCGGACAATTTGTAGTAGTTGCTCATGACCTAGTGACACCCCGATGTTGGGCTATCTCTTCTGCATTTTTTTGTGATTTGAACTTTTTATGAAGATTCTAGTATGAAAAGCTTTGACTTAACTTTTAAATGAAATATCAAAGTGTTGTGGTAGTGTATCGGCTTGCCTAGTACCACGGTAGGCATCATCACGAAAAGACTAGTTTTGTGTCGTGATACAGTGCCAAAGAAATCATACTCACTATTTGAAAGCTAAGTAAATCCTGCAACTCCATTTGTTTAAGTCCAGAGCGGCAACATTTGGTTAAGGTATTCTGTACTAGCTATTAGAACTCAAATGTAATTGTTGAAGGGTGAGCATAAGTCAAATAATGTACACTTCTACTTTTTCTCTTAGTCTCTTGCCTTTATTTCTTGGGCAAAATTTTGTTAAACTTCGAGTGATTCATAGCTTGCTGAGCTTCGAAAAGCTACATAACACTTAACGCTAGGCGCTACATATATTTAGATTAAGATAAAACATCAATGAATAGTTATCTGTAACATAACATGATATTTAGAATTTGTGGTGCGGGGATGAATGATGCAACAGAAAATAACATAAACTGCTATCCAAAAATATAAGTATCCATCAAAATCAAAAGAGAACACACAAATAGTATGAAAACATGAGAAGCTGATTATAAATTATAAATTGAGAACATGCAACTTACAATTTGATTGTATGTATATTTGTAATCAAGTCTAAGGTACACAAACTAACAGAAAGAAATAATAATTTCATATAGTAAGGTCACAATGTATCATATCCTGCAGAACAAGAATAACATCCACATCAAAATTTTATTGTAGAACCAATGTTAAGAGATAGTCTTTTTCAAGAATAACTAAAAGTTATAAACCAAGAAATGCACAGAACAATATAAAAAGCACCATAAGTGGATCGAAAAATCACAAGCCCATGATGCTGTCATTTTTTTTAATGGTCGTGACTCGTGAAAGCCATTTTCTATTTTGATAGCAACATAACGCAAGTGCATAAATGTACAAACCTATCATATGATGCCAAGGGAAATCCACGGGCCATGATAGAAATGGCACAGGTGAGAATGAGAACATCATAGGGCTGTCAATACAACATCCACAAAGAACGTTACCACAAAGTTTCTCTTCTTTGTTAGGTCTTCATAATTCATGTCTACAATTAAATAAATCAAGAGTTAATTAATAGATAACAAAAAGAAGGCAAATGACCCCAATGCCAATTTTAAAATTAGTATCACACGCATTAGCAATAAGATAACAATTGAAAATTTTCAAGGCCAACTTGAGTTTTCACTGTTATTATGAAATAAAATGATTAGATAATACATGCATGCTTATATAAATTATTATAATATTCCTGGAACAAAGTATATCATTATCAGGCCTGACTAATATTAATACCCGCATAAGCTTTCTTCCCACTTGAAGTACAAATTCTTGATGATTTGTTTAACATCACATTATTTTTCATGATATCTACTTGTAGAAGTTTTAAATTATTAAGGAACACGTCATAGAAGAAACATGGAATGGAGACTAGATTATTAGATTATTAGAAAAAATACTGCCAGAAATTTAAATATCACATAAAATCTTACTAAATAGATGCTTTTAACACATGGAGGTGGGAATTTTGTGGTTGTGATTCCTCAGAGCAATGGCACTTTATATATTCAGTTCGTCATCTTAAGGACTTATGTGTCGTGGAAACAGTTCAGTTGTAGACTCATTGATAAAGATCTTGCTGTAGTAATATTCATTAACAACGAGAGCTTCTAATAAAGAGTCATATAAAGAGAGATAAACTAAGTTCCTTGTAAGTACTCTTGTTTTATACATAATCTAACTATCTCATGAATAATCTGAGATCTTAAAAGTAGACTCAGTTTCTTGTAAGTATTCATTTTTTACATAAAAAAAAGCACTAAACAGTTCATCGTCAACTTTGATATTGCCCAAATTATCTACCAAATGCAGGCTAGGACAATCTCCCATCCTTATGTCCTGATGGATTACGATCTCTATTTGAAGGTTAGTGCTTCTTATCAAACTTCTAAAACCTAGAAAGGGATATTTAATAACTAATGAATGAAAAAATGTTAGTAACATACAGTAGCATCAATGACCACAATCCCTAAAAAGTTTAGAAGGGGCTTTGACAAACACGTAGATCGGAGATCAAAACACTGTCTATGCTGTAGAAGGAGATTCAACACGACTATAGGAGCAAAAACGAATAAACTAGAGAAAATCAAACATTTTGACACACTCTTCTCGTAACAAAACTACACGACTGCCCCAAAAATTGGTTGGCCGAAGGAGGATTCAGGAGATTTAGAGATGACTTTTACAATTTGAAAACTATAAAGGCTTAGAATCTAGGAGTAAAGGCGATACAAAGTGATATCAATGGATTTGCATAAAAAATTAAGCTTTAGTTTTCTGGGTTATGCCCATTACATAGATTCATTTCATAAAAGAAGGTTCTTTAGAATTATTTATTACAAGTTTCTGGATACTTCCTATGAAATAACAAGTATGCCTAAAGAGACCCAAGAAGTGATAAAGAATACAACGCCAAAAATGTAACAATAAAAGTAGAAAATTTTGAATGATCTCTACAACTTACCTAGCTAAAAAATAAATGAAGATTCCAGCTGGGTCTTGCCGGAGGTGGGTGCTTCACCGGGCTATTGTTTCGATGTGGGTTTAGGAATTGGGTGAATAAGTGAAGAGATGCGCATAACTGGGTTAATTTGTTTTGTTTCATGTCTTTGAATTTTGAATCATATGAGAGAGTAGGGTTAAGAAACTTTAAAATAAAATCTGGTGGGTTTAGTGAAAAAATAAGAGGTAAAACAAAAGGAAAATTAAATCGTCCTAGTAGCAAATTTTTCCAAAGAACTGTTGCCATATATATTTATATTGAAACGGTTAAAGTAATTATTCCAATGGACTGGCAATGATTCTTATAGTAATGCAACGGTCTATTTGTAGAACTGTCCCAATAGGCCCTAGAGTCTTATGCAACGGTTATAACCATTGCATAATATGTCTATAGTAACGGTTGTTAAACCATTGCTTAAGAACTGTTGCAGTAGTCCTGATTTATAGCAGTGTTAAGAGAGCGTAAATTGACATTTGAGCAATGATTTGAACATGAATTTGAATAATAAATACATATTTCAACTCCTAGAGTTATGGATAAACGGCTATCCCTAAACTCGGGTTTTTACCATGTGGGCCCGGATTGACTCTTATTGACTTTTTTAAAATTTATTAAAGATTGAAACGTTATTGTTTGGAATTGATTATTTTGATTTTATTTGACATTATTAAGTACTCTTTGGCTAGATTCAAGCACGTTGGAGGATATTTATAAGAGAAAGGGGATTTTGGAGGCTTGATTTTATTTGCTAAGGTAAGTATCTTACCTAATCTTAGTTTTGAGGAAATAACCCTTGGTATTAGACATTGTTTGCTTAATTGAAATATGTTTGAAGCGACGTATGTGTGATATGACTAGAGTATATATGGGTTCTATGTATAATTCATGACCGAATGAGACTTTAAGATTTTACTATGCCTTGTTTGGTTGTCCGCCTTCCATGATTCACGTTTTAATCAATTGTGTGATGACGTGAGTTGTGATGATGTGTGCTTATCATTTTATGTTACTAACTTTGTTTAGGATTTCTACCTCATAATTGGCCAAGATGGCTATTTGTGAATTGTTGTTGAACTTGATTTAGCTATAGCCATGCTTCACATCTTGTGCACACATTCAGACCTTTACATTATGTTCTAATGCATCTTATTGATTACTTATGAGCATATGCCTCTTTATAAATGAAATGTTGTTTCGAATTGCTATGATTATAGCACATTTGGATGTGTTTAACAGACTGATTTGCAAATGGAACGAGGTTTCTACCGTGCAGTTATTATGGTATTATTATTCTTATGGCACGAGGTTTTTGTCATGTAATTATGGTAATATTTTTATTATTAAGGAAGAAGGTCTTTTTTCTACAGTGTGTGGATATGAATCCATCCCCATAGGCTCGTCCTCTCATATTTTTCTATTTATCGCATACACGTAGTTAGTAATAAATTGGCAGACATTTGGTTGATTCTAATACAAATCTGATATGGTGAGTTTTGGGCATAAGCTGTAAGGTTTGACCATTTAAGTAAATCCCTTATGCCTTATGAAGCATTCTACATACTATCAATATTGAATTACAACATGCTACTTGATGCCTTTCTTATATGTTTTTGACTTGTTAGTCGACATAGAACTAACCTGGTTGAGTTGATATATCTAGATATGATCATTGGATATATTGTATCTATTTTCATAGTCTAGTTATGTACAATTATGAACTGTACATGATTATTTGTTAGTAGGTATCGCATTACTTGAACCTCGTTACTAATTCATCGAGGTTAGTCTTGATACTTACTGAATACACGTTGTCCCATACTCATATTACGCTTCTGCATATTCTTTTGTAGATCCAGGCATTGGCAGTAGTGGACCTCAGGAGGGTACCTAGCAGCTGATAGAGGAGACTCGAGGTAGTGTTGTATAATCGCTCGTAGAACCTTGGATTACCCATCCTCCTATTTTCATATTGTTATTTACATTTCATAAATTATGTATATTATTGAGATATTTCATTGTATTTTATTTTATAGCTCATGACGACTACAAAGTTTTGGGGGTTTGTTGTTGTAGTGACTTTATAATTTCTATTGGAGAAAGACTTATTGTGGTATTAATGTAATTTAAGTGATATTACCTCTTGATTATATTGCATTTACTCTATTTTGGATGTTGGCTTACCTAGTCATAGGGGTTAGCTACCATCGTGATCATTGGTGGAATGTTGGATCGTGACAAAGTTGGTATCAGAGGTCTAGGTTTATAAATTATGTGAATCATAAGCATGTCTAGTAGAGTATTGTCGATTGGTACGGAGATGTTTGTACTTATATTTGAGAGGCTATGAGACAATTAAGAAACTTTACTTTCTTCCATTCTCTATCGTGCGACATTAGTTCATACTAAAGTTTGAATCTTTACTCTTCTATTCTCTAACAGGTAGTGAGAACATGTTCTTCTCCAGCAAGTGAGGATGAGCCAGTACCACATGCAAGAGATGGGAGAGGGAGGAGGGGGACATGGGTAAAGTGCATGCTAGAGCCCGTATATCCACACCAGTGAGAGGTTAAGCAGCTGCAGTCACTCGTGCTCATGATATATTAGTTTTTGTGCAGCCAGTCATTGGTACAGTAGTGGATCAAGCTTCAGTTCATGTTGTTCCACCAAGTTTAGCTCAGGTTCCTGAGGAATTTATTGCTACCCGACGCTTTAGGACACTTTGGTTTAGATCTTGAGGTACATTTGCAGCTTGGAACTGTCACGACCCAAAATATAACTAATCTTGATGGCACGTAACCTGATCCGTTAGGTAAGCAAATCAACAATAAATCATAATATAATGATAACGATAAGAGTCAAGAATGAAAGAATTGAATTTTATACAACAGGACTGGTAGTACAAATCATGAGCATCTAAGCTTTGATTTTACAAAGGTGATATGAAATAAATACCTCATATGTTCAATTGTACATAAAAAGATTTATAAATCTAAAACTACCACGAACAAGAAGCAGCTGTAATCGGAATGCAGGTACATCTTCAATGCCATCTCCCTCCATACACATTAACATTAACTAAAAAACCCACAGACAAAGTGCATAAGTGTAGTATGAGTATAACCGACCCATGTACTCAATAAGTAGTGACGAGCTTGGACAATAGTCAAAGTCCAACACCAACAGCCAAGAACAACTCGTACCAATATAATGAAAACACTACAAGTAATACTCACATATATGATGCTCAGCTCGTTCATACTTACGGAAAATAGGCATGCTTTTCAAGTATAACAGTAAAACCCAAATATTTTATTAAATCACAAAAATGTGAGTATTTCAACAAAGGATAAGGTGTTTCATTTTCAGATGGCATGAGGAAAATACATCTATATGCTTGCATGTCAATGTGCATGTGAAATCATGAATATCACAATCCCGTAGAGCATGAGGAAATTCATCTCTATGCATACTTACGGAGTATGCATGTCAAATATAATGCACCACAATGATAAACTCTTGTGCTCGTGCTCTTGGAGTAGTCAACTTAACTTAGCACGCTCAATAACTCAGCTCCTCCTGATCACTCACAACACTCTCAATCACTCAGCACCTCCCAATCACTCAACACTCTCAATCACTCGGCACTCTCACTCATATGCACCTGCGCTCACTGCTGATATGTCAGACTCCTAAGGGGCGGATCCTGCCCAATCGCTAATATAAGCCAATCATGGCATGCTACGGCGTGCATCTCGATCACATCATGAATCAATAATGCTTGTTCCGGTGTGCATCCCAATCCCATAAATATCACTCACATTGAAGCCCGTGGCCTCACTCATTCATCAATATCTTGCAGTATTTCGGGCTCGTAAATCTCATGCCAATCAGCCAAAATAGTGGTAACATGATGTAACAACAAATAATTATAAAGACTGAGATATGATATGCAAATAAATGAATATGATTGAGTATGAAATTGTCATCTAAGTAGACAACTCAACAGGGGAAATGACCTCAATGGGTCCAAACTGAATAAACATATAGCCTAAACAGGGTTTCTAGCATGTACCAATTTTCAATTATTGTAACACATAGAAATCTCATGGATTGAAACAAGATTAGGTAACTACACAATACCTCATAATCAAACGAGTCATAATTCACACGGTGCACTCCCACAAGCCCATCACCTAGAATGTGCGTCACCTCAACACTAACACATAACACATATGTTCAGGGATTCATACCCTCAGCACCAAGTTTATATTCAGGGATTCATACCCTCATCACCAAGTTTAGAAGTTTTACTTACCTCGAACAATCCGAATCTAATACCGAGCAAGAAAAAATAATACTCTAAAAACTTCAATCCCACGTTTACTGACATCTGAACGGCTTCGAAATCAACTTAAAAACAGCAAATAATGCCAAAGAAAACAAATACAATCGATAAAGGTCGAGTCTTTAATCGAAATCCCAAAGTCAATGAAAAAGTCAAACATATGCCTGCACCATGGAATTCGATGAAACTCACAAAATCCAATAACTCGTTCAATTACGAGTCCAACTATGCTAGTTGCACTCAAATCGGGCTACGAATCGATGTTCAAACCTCAAAAATTCACTTTATGAAATTTTCGAAAAAAATCCCCCAAAGTTTCACTTTGAAATCATAAATCAAATGCCAAAATGAATATGGATTCAGAAAATATAACCAAAACAGATTGTAGAATACTTACCCCAATCCATGTGGTGAAAATAGCCTCCAAATTCGCCCAAATCCAACCTCCCCAACTCAAAATACGACCAAATGAATAAACCCTCGATATTATATGCTTCAGCCCATCTGGTCTGCCTCGTTTCTTATGTAAAATGATCTTGAAACTCATTTTTGATGACACCAATTAATTCCTCGTGAAATTCTAGTCAAATTAGACGTTTGAATCACTCCATTTGACCTTATAATGAAAGAGATATGTTGGTTTCAATATTTATAAATAGTGCAGATTTGTTAAATACTAATGCAGTGGCAATTTCGTAATTAATTTGAAAAATCCAACAACCCAATTCTTAGTAAAATAACCATAAATTCCTCATACGATGTCGAAACTTGATGATTTAAGTTCTATGGTTCAAAAATTATGGTAAAGATATAATGGTTTAATCAAAACACGAATCAAAGGCCATTTTCTCAATATGGTAACCTTTATGCTCAATTCGACATCGAAACCAAAAACAATCACCATACAACCCAAACTTATCCAAAACTCACCGGAATTTAACCAAACTTTGTGGACATGTTCACAATCATCATACAAACTTATTGGAATAATTAAAACCCGATTCTGAGTCAGTCTACCCAAAAGTCAAACCTTGTTCGACTCTTCCAACTTAAAGCTACTAAAACGAGAATCATTCTTCCAAATCAATGACGAACCGCTCGAAAACCGAAATCAACCATACACACAAGTCATAATACATAATATGAAGCTACTCGAAGTCTCAAACCACCGAATGAAATTCTAAGGCTCAAAGCAGCCGGTCAGGTTGTTACTTTCTCCCCTACTTAAACATATGTTCGTCCTCGAACATGCCAAGAGTTGTTCCAAAGCCATCAAATCGCCGTGTAACCTTATCAAGCACATACTCGGGGGTGATCCCACGTCACCCCAATCCACGTAAGCATGACAACACAACATAACTGAAAATCATTACTTTAACTTAACCTATAGACCTTGGAACCCAATTTTCATCATCCAGAATTCCTTACAAGACCTGAATCCCGCACCTACATATTGTATATGTCTAAACAAGATGTATCAAGCCATAAAAATAACCCAAGATCTAATCACATAATATACCACACAAATCGCATACTCATAGCAATAATTTCCAATCACAATAGGTGCTTAAAACAAACCCAATACCGGTAATAAACCTCATATCAAATAGAACCTCGTTCAAAACCTTCGTACAATGTCGATGATGAATGAAACACGCAGAAACTTATAACACTCATAAGACCAACAAGTGATGGATCTCTCTCACTCATCCGATAAGAACCACAGCCGAATACTTAGCCGACTTCTGATATTATTCTTCCAAACGTACCTTAACCAAATACAATAGTATCCATTCTAGGTCCAATGACCTTATCATATCAAACACAACTATTCCATTGACATTCCACACTAATGCAACTAAAGCCACAACCATGCAATCTATGCACCAACAAGCAACAATCTGAATGTACTCAAACATGGAAAATGACTCAAATGAGAGAACCGTTCTACAAGGCAATAAGTGCCACCACAAACGAAATGCTACAAACCCATGACACATAGTAGAACCATGACACACGAATATATTACAAAGGATAATATCCCAAAATAACCAGCGGCAATGCATGACCCCGTCCAAACACTGGTCCATATGAAATACCTCAGGCCACGAAGCTCATAGTCAACAACCATATGCAATTCGACATCAAGTACACGAAGTTCATGATCATAACCATGTAGAAGTGAAAACACAATATACCACAGCCCGGAAGGAACATAGCCAGGGTGCAATCAACCATTCAATACCCCCAATAACTATTTCTCTCGAATTCCGCAACAAGGCCCAAATAGAACCGCATCGGGTGTGATTATAACCTACAAATCACAACCCCTAGTAGCATATAAGAGTAACACATAGAACATATCAGAACACGAACAAGCTCAACACTAACCGAATGACATACCTTTCAGCAATAACTGTGTTGAGTCAACAATTCCGACCCGTTGTAGAATACATATCCTTATTAGGCCTACTAATAGGCCTCCAAATCAACTTCGGTCATCCCCAAGTGAACAAATAGCCCTCCAAAAGTCCACAATGATCTAACCATAGCAGGTTGCACCATCTAGCTAACTTTGGCTGCATATTCGCAGTTCGCTACCCCAAAACAATTTGCTTCTGAGAACTCCTAGTCTCCAAATACATAGAACACATGCATCGCCATAGTCGATCTCAACTCCACCACTCAAATGACTAACGCATCTACCATACACAATCATCCCACGAGATATACCTCAAGAAATTTTCTGTGCCATATGATAAAACTCTAAACATTAGCAGTCGATCAACTAGGCGAGCACATCTATACCAATGAAACATATGTAAGTCAAACACAATGCGCATTTTGAAATGCACACCCTTCTCAGGAGACAAAAAGTAGTAATAGCATTCATCTAATAATCTGAAACCGTCCATGTTGTCTAAGATTTTATGACCTTCCCTTCAAAACTGAACTTTGACCTTTGACATGCTAATCTCAATCCCGCACAGCACCACATCTACCATGCCACCATATGAAACTCCCAAGAATCTCATAATCAACTCCTAGTCACTAGAAGAATACATACCCAATCAGTCAGAAACCTTCCATTTTGTCCCATCCAGTAAAAATTTCCAATACCCAACATGCTTTTTACGCAGATAGGAAATATCCATCTCAAATTGTGGTAGAAACCATCAATTACTCTTCGAAACCCATTTGAACATAACCAAGCCATCAGAACTAAATTTTTCTAACACAAACAAGCCACGCAGGTTGCCAAATCCAAGAGTATTACCACAAGGCACCCGTAAAGCCTTGCCTCATCATAAGAACTAAAAGAACCGAACATACAATTATGATATTGATCCAACCTACTACCAAGTTGTCCTATTTCCTCCATGTTTACACTTATCCTCGCCATAATACCACGATCATCAACCAAAACTCACAACACGAGATCCTAGCATGAAACCACGTCACCCTAAAGCCCATAAGTTATCGCATTCCCATTTAAACACTCAAATTACCGCATCTGGGATACCCGCTTTGAAGAGACCTTATATTAATCTACAATTGTTTTTTTTACCTTCCTGATACAAAAAATGTAGAATCCACAATAATACAGAAATACCGCAAGTCTCGACTCCATCCAATGTAAATCTTAAATTCTACACATATACAAATCCGAAAAATTCCCAATTAGAACCTTCTTGAGAGTCATCAATTAGAACCTTCTCGAGAGTCATCCACTCTACTCAAATATCAAATTGCACCACTCGAGAGTCATCCACTCTACTCAAATATCAAATTGCACCGCCCAAGCGGGCCAAACGACTTGAGCCCCCGTAGCACAACATTACCCAAGGAACTTATCCACACCTCTAAGCAATCGGGAAAATTCCTACTCCATGCGCACTGCATCCTTCACGAATAACAACTCAATCATTCCATGATTATGATATACCCATAAAGTGTAATATACCATTGCATCCTAAAATTTCCTTGCTTAGGTCTTCCTTGAAACCTGCCTCTACAAGTCATAATTGATCCACAAGTATGCCTCCGACAAAAACTAATATTTAACACATAACCAAGAAATCAAATCGTCTCCTACTTGGCTCAAATCCATAGATCAAAACATTCGATAACTCACAATACCCGTACATTATTACTGCCATAATACCGCGGTGAGATTAAACTAAATTATTCACAAGCTCGTGCAACCCAACCATAAAATACCTCAAATCATCTGTTAAGCTCACATTCATTATCGTGACAGTCATGTCAACTTCCTCAAGCGATCCAAACCAAATCGCAACACACATAACCCATTGGTTGAAAGAAACTCTCCACACAACCATCATAAGGATCACACTTCTGTAGATTACCTCGTAGGTGATAATCCAGCCGCTTAACCTTAAACTGACATCTCCCTATACCTTTTAGTAGCCACAACTACTACGTAATCACTTAATCATCCTGAGTCTGAACTCGTCAACAAGAAATGAGAGTCTATTTCATTCCACAAATGAAATAACACGAAAGAATCTCTCAAAAACCTTCATATCTCAAGAATTTATGACACACATCCACATAAATTGAGCATCTAATAGACCTTTTCAAATCTCAAGTGAACTCCTCCCATCACATTCAAACCATATGAACACATCCAACAGTCACATAATACTCATAATATAGCAATCCAACCACTCACCGACCCATACATTTCACTCATAGGGATACTACCATACATATAAGTCCAAAATAACATGCTTTCACATTTGAAACTACCGAGCCTAAGCTGCGGTATAAACTTGGCCTCAAGTCATCCAGATTGGCCCATCACTAAAACACAGAAAACACATCTTGCATCTCATCTTTGGAATCACAAGACATCATTGTACAACTAATACCAAGTGCTCACAAATGCATATAAGTAAGTGGAAATAATTCAAAGAGATAGGATTCAAGCTGAATCAATGTTGCATAATAAGGAAAGAAAGATGGGAAGTTTTACTAGACACTTGCTCGTGACTCGTAAAACCTATGAACCTAGAGCTCTGGTGCCAAATTGTCACGATCCAAAATATACCTAATTGTGATAGAACCTAACGCAACCCGTTAGGTAAGACAATTAATAATAAGCCACAATATAATGATAATGATAAGAGCTAAGAATAAAATAATTTAATTTTTTACAACTCCCCAATGGAGAAAGAGTTTAACGAAGGTGGTATGAAATAAATAAATCATCTATTCGGAACGTACATAAACATATTTATAAATCTAAAGCTACCAAGAATAAGGGGCAGCTATAACTACACGCATGTACATCTTTAATGCCTGCTCCCGCCATACACAACAACATTAGCTTCAAAATATGCATGCAAGGTGCAGAACTATAGTATGAGTACAACCAACCCACACACTTAATAAATAACAAACCTAAACATAGGTTGGAATTAGTGACAAGCTTATACCAATAGCTTCGATTGAATTCTAAGGGGGATTAGGGAGGGCAGATTGACAACCACAGTAAAGACTCGATGTAACGACCCGGCCGGTCGTTTCGTGAGATTAGCCACGTTTCCCCCATTTCTACTTTATCATATATTGCTTAGCCTGTTTATGTTGTGTTGGTTCGGATGGTTTGGGTTCGGAGTGGTCATGGTGAGAATTGAGACACTTAGTCTCTTAAATTAGCTTAATAGTTTAAAAAGTCAACTAAGAGTTAACTTATTGGTAAATGACCTCGGAATGCGGATTTTATGGCTCGCATAGATTCGTTAGGTGATTTGGGACTTAGGAGTTTGTTCAGAATGATGTTTTGATGTCCGGTGTAGAATTAGGCTTCAATTGGCAAAAGTTAGTTTTTCGCGATTTTCGGTCGGCAGTGGAAAATAGGCTATCGGGGTTGGAATGGAATTCCGGGAAATGGAGCAGGTTTGTGATATCATTTTGGATATGTGTGCAGATTTTTAGGTCAATCGAATGTGTTTTGGTTTGTTTCGGCATCATTGGCGAAATTTAGAAGTTTCAAAGTTCATAAGCTTGAATTTGATGTAATTTTTGTGTTTTCGTGCTCTTTTTTGTGTTTTGAAGGCTCGACTATGTTTGAATGATATTATGGGGTGTGTCGATTTTTGGTTTTGGAACTTGGCTGGTTTGCTGGTGTTTCTGCAGTAGAGTTTTACTCTATGCTTCGCAGAAGAGGGCTCGCGTTCGCATAGAGTGTTTGGTGGAAGGGGGCCAATTGTTCAATGCATTCACGGGCGAAGGGATGCAAAGGCAGAGTGTTCAGCAGGGTGGCCATCGCGAATGTGGGGTGTGTGTGCATTCGCGTAGAGTTGTGAGCCTTTTGAGGACCCCAGGCCTTTGGCCTATGCGTTCGCAAAGACTTGGGGGTAGCTGCGCTTCGCGTTCGCGGGCTTGAACCCGCGTTCGCGTAGAGTTAAATTAGGCACTAGTTGGATTGTTCTACGCGAACGCGGTCCTAGTGACGCGTTCGCGATGAAGAAAAATGAGCTGGGCAGAAAGTTTTTAAGTTCTAAACGGGGGTTCTTGGCCATAACTCAATATTTTCATTAGAGAGATCGGGGGAAGGCGATTTTGGACGTGCATTTCAGTGGGGTTCTTGTGGTAAGTGTTCTTCAGTCATTTTTGTTTCAACTTCATGAATTTGTCTTGATTTCCACCATGCAATTTGAGGAATTGAAGTAGGAAATATGGGAAAAATGGGACGAAAGTTTTGAAATTCTTTTGGTGTTTTGAGTGGGCAATTGAGGTCGGATTTTGGTAAATTTGGTATGGTTAGACTCATAAGGAAAAAAAGATTCTAGTTTTATGATTTTTATCGAATTTTGAGACGTGGACCCGGGGCTCGGATTTTGCCGAATTTTGAGAATTGTGTTAAATTTCTATCTTTCGATAGGGTTTTTTTCCGTTAAAGTGTTTTGATGATGTTAATCTAATTTTGGTTACATTCGGAGCATTTGGGAGCCAATTAGAGGGGCAAGTGAATCACGGAGTAGCCTTTGGGCTGTTTTGAGGTAAGTAACGATTGTAACTCTAAACATGAGGGTATAACACCCCGTTATTTGATATTGTGTTCATAAATTAGGTGATGCACACGCTAGGTGACGAGCGTGGGGGCGTGCACCGATAGGAATTGTTACTTGGTCCGTCATGTAGCGGCTATTAAGCCGCATATTCGATTTGAAACCTTACGATATCATTTCTTTTAGAAGTTATACTTGTTTTGGGCTGTGAGCCATGTTTGGGGCCTTGTTCCGACTTGTTTAGACCTTCAGGGGGTACTTTTACACTATTCTACCACTATCATGTTAGTAAATTGTGAACTCAGCCATTGTTTCCTACTTGTTGTTATTTTCACTGTTATCACACTTCTTTGAAAACTTTGAAAAGTATTTTGGGCTGAGTATCGTATGTTGAGATAAAGTGCCCAAGTGGCTTGTGAGGGTGACTGAGTCAGGCCGAGAGCCGAGTATGTAAGGATAGTTATGGATCGGGCTTCACGCTGCAACAGTATAAATATGTTAGGCCGGGCGCCGAGTATGTGAGGATAGTTGTGGGACGTGTTGCACGCCGCATAAATATATATGTTATATAATATATATAGGTCGGGTTGCACGCCGCTGCAATATAGATTACATTTATATGGATCGGGCGGCACGCCGCAGTAATATATGTTATATATATGGATCGGGTTGCAGGCCGCAACAATATACATATTGGATCAGGCTGCACGCCACAGCAGATATAGCGCTTGGGCTGAAGGAGCCCCTCCAAGAGTCTTTACACCCCAGTGAGCGCAGTCGACTATTATATGGATCGGGCTGCACACCGCAGCAGTATAAATATATATATATATATATATATATATATATATATATATATATATATATATATATATATATATATGTATATATAAATGTAGTGGAGCGGGCTGCCCGCCGCAGCAGCTTTGTGTGTTCATGGTACTTACTAAGTACGAGTGTTAAGTGAGAGCATGAGATATTGAAAGTTAAGTCACGAGTGGCTAAGAGGCTTGCCCGAGAGGCTTTATTGTGAGTGATACTGTGCCCGAGGGGCTTATGTTTTTATGAAAATGTTGTTTTTCACTCTTCTTTACACTGAGCCTCTAACAATAAATTTTGGATAAAAGTTTTCCTACGAGATTTTTAAATGGAAACCAGTGTTTTTATGAAATATTCGGAATTGTAGACTTCTGACTTGATTTATTCATTGCCACTGTTATTCATTATATGGATTTATATGATTTATATGGCTCGTCACTACACTCAAGTTTTTAGTTACATTGATTACTTACTGAGTTGGCGTACTCATGTTAATCCCTGCACCTCTTTGTGTAGATCCAGGTACCAGACCATCTCGCTAGTTGATTTCCGGACAAGCTTGGAGTTGTCCGAGGATTGAGGTAGCTGCTCAGCATCCTCAGCTCACCTCCTTTCCTTCCCTCAGATTATAGTTTCTTTTGGTCTTTTGTACCTCAGACTTTGGTTGTAGCAAGACATTTTTGTACATTGTATTTTTAGTCTTAGATGCTCATGACACGTGACTCCATGTTTTGGGGAAGAGTGTATTTATTTTATCTCTTTCTGATATTTTCAAAATCTGCTAAATTTTGGGGAAATTATGGGATATGTTAATAATCTGAAATGGTTGGCTAGCCTAGTTCCATGATAGGCGCCATCAAGGCCGACTTATCATTTGGGGCAGTGACAAGTTAGTATCAAAGCCTAGGTTACATATGACTCAACGGTCATGAGCAGGTTTAGTAGAGTCTTGCGGATCGGTACAGAGACGTCTGTACTTATCTTCGAGAGGCTGCAGAGCCCGTAGGAACAATCTCATTTTTCTTGAATTATGTCGTGCCATTTGATTGGTTCTGGAAATCTAAACTTCTGTTGTTTCATTCTCTCACGGATGGTAAGGACTCGCGCCACCGATCAGGGCGATCAGCCACCAACTAGACCAGCAAGGGGTTGAGGCCGCAGTCGAGTCCGTGGTAGATCCCCCTACTGTTCTGGATCAGGTTCCCGCCACAGATAATCCAGCGGGACAGGCTCAGGCACCGGTAGTGCCTATTGTTATTACAGGTCTTCAGGAGACCTTGGCCCAGATCTTGACGGTGTGTACCACCCTTGCTCAGGTAGTTACCACTAATCCTATTGAAAATAAAGCATGTTGTTATATCCAAGCAGTAGCCACAAGAGAATCCTTTATAGTTCCCCGGGTAGGTTTGATCCATTTAAGAGAGTTTATTTAGGTTTAAAAGACAACACAGTCATGTATATGGTCATAAAGGACAAACAGAGGAACTAAAGATAAAAAATGAGTGCATGATTATAAGAGAATACACAAAGGACACTTGGTAGAAGTCAAATTATGCAAGTATTAATAACAATATAATCATATGAGTTCCAAGAAAAGCATAAGGGTATCATTACATTTGGGGAAACAAGTTAAGCATGTCCGGGATAGGGTCTCAGGTATAATGGAACTTAGCAATAGGATTTTAGCTAAACAAATGTGTCAATACATCTTATTTCATGGATTAAACTAAGTGTAAGGTAATCTTAGAACATACACAAAAGTGATACAAAGATCCAGCTAACTTAGGTTAGGTTTACATAAACATTCATGAGTCTAATCAAGTGATTAACATGATCATAGAGGCATATTAAAGAGATAAATATAGGTTCATTGGTCATGATCTGGTATTTCTAAACTAAGGTAGCAAACTGGTTCTCATTAATGTCACACCTCATTTTTTCACTACCCCCGGATTAATGAAGGGGTGATTAGGGAGTTTTTCCACTTTAAGTGATATTATTCGGATTTGGGATTTATTTATTAATTTCAGAGTCGCCACCCGGAGTTTTTACGGTGTTCCGGGACACCATTTATTTATTAAAATACCAAATCGAGGAAATTTTGACTCTGTTTAGAATGTCTGCGAACCAGAAATTCGGGTAAGGAATTATGTTAACCCGAGAGAAGGTGTTAGGCACTCCCGAATTCCGTAGTTCTAACACGATCGCTTAATTATTAATAATTGGCCTAATTATCTAATTATCCGGATTTTTTACGGTGTTCCGGGATACCATTTATTTATTCAAATTCCAAACAGGGGAAATTTTGACTCTTTAAAATGTCTGCGAACCAGAAATTCGGGTAAGGAATTCTAGTAACCCGGGAGAAAGTGTTAGGCATTCCCGAATTCCGTTGTTCTAGCACGGTCTCTTAATTATTAATAATTGGCCTAATTATCTAATTATTTACATATTTTAAACCTATTGTGAATTTTAGCCTTCTTACTTTTTAACCGTTTTTTATTGATTTATCTTGGAACAAGTCACGACGGAGTGCACTTGTTTGTCTTTTGGACACATTATAACTACGCCACATGAAATGCACCCGTAATTACAACATGTGATTTTTATTAGAATTTGAAGTTGAAGACGGGGACATGAGTTGTCGCACCCGAGTGTAGATTGAGTAGTCAAGACTATGATCGTCACGAGTTTATAATGCCTATTAGAGGCGTTGTATGAGTATTCTTTAGGTTTTTCTATTTGAAATAATATTTTTGTTTTTAAAATTAATTAGGACGTTTATGGATTTATCTTAGACAAGTTACGATGGCGTACACTTGTCTGTCTTTGGACACATTGCAAACACATTACATGAAATGCACCCGTGATTGCTATGTGCAATTATATTTATTATTTGGAGTATAGGGTCGGGGGCAAGAGTTGCCACTCCCGAACGTGGATTATGGTGATTTTGGAATAATATTTGATTCTTTACCGAATTTTCCCAAAACTAAAGGTATCATTCTACCTAGAGGATTGCCTAAAATGATATTAATTAGCCTAAAGGACAGCATATTTTGGGCTATGGCCACATTTAGCCCTAAATTATTTCAAATCTTTTTGGCCAATCCTACTTCGGCTATTGAACAAAAAGGGATTTGTGTAATTTGAACTAAACACTACTAGATACAGGTATGAACAGAAACATTGTACTCTGAATGATAATTAGGAGAAAATTTGCACATTTAATGTTGTTTTCCAGTTATCAGATGGACATTGTTTGGAAAATCATACTCATATGTATCGAGGATTCACTAGATTAGGAACAAGTAAATCGCGAGGTATTTAAGGGCACAAGTTATTAAAAAGAATGAAATTTAATGTTTTAGACAGGTTATTCTTAAAACCAAGATACAAATTGTAAATGCTTTTGAATTTATAATCTAAAATTGCTTTGTGGTTTCTTTTAAAGGAAGGATATAGCGTGAACAGCTTTATCAGTTCAGACTTGGTCGTTTAAGAGATAGATTACTATAATCGAAATTCATTCGTAAAAATATGCATACATTGATTTCAGAAAATTTATAAGATGCGGAATGAATTGAGAGCAATTAAATAATTCTGACTTATATTGAAGGCAACTAAAATCAGAAATAGTTGTTTCCACATCAATAAGTGTTTGTAAAATCCTATGCATGCTAATTTTGAACATACACTCCATTTTTATCTACTGTCATCATGCTACTTTTCGAAACAGGGATTGAATTATAAATTTACTAACAACCTACTTTTCAGGGAAGAGAACAAACACGAATAGTAAGAAGAATTTAAATATATACAGTCCAGTCTTTAATTACAATGATTCTGAAAAATGAATATAATTAATTACAACTTCGACTGCTACTGTCAACATGCATTTTTGAAACGCAGAAAAATTTAAAATGATCAATCTAACTAAATTATCTGTCTTGAATGCTTTCAAAGCGATGCGTTCGATCTTTCATTTGTGATCTGTAGAACACCTCAACTAGATGAGTGTGTTATGCACCCATTGGACTAAAAAAGACTATGATAGGAAGTCGAGTTTAAGTCGGATGATGCTTATACTAAGCTAAAAAAATAGAACTACTCGTGTATTCTTTAATGTGGATAATAAGTCCAAAATATATTATTTGGGTAGTAGTAATCAATAGATCTTCAAACATTTGTAGGACGAATCATATCATGAAGGAGGTTGGGCTCATCCTTTATGATGTTTTTTACACTATTTTTACCAGAAACAGGTTCTTGCCTCTTATAGGTTGAATCTGACCATAAAAGAGGGGTCAGATTCATCTCTATAGAGGTCTTATTCAACTCATAATTGTGCCATAGCTTTAATTTTAGGCATTTTTAGAGTATGAATCTGACCACTTGAAGGGTTCAGATTCAATGTTCTACAGCCTTTGTCGATTGTTCACTTCGTACCTTTAAGGGTGATAGCCTACTGTTTAAGCACTTAACATGGGGTGAATTTGACTATCAACAAATCAAATTCATCTACCCTAGTGCTGATGCTAACATAATTCTAAACTATAAAGGGACTTTGATTATTTAGGCACTTTTAGAGAATGAATCTGGACATTTAAAGAATCCAGATTCATTATTCCAAAGCCTTTTTCGATCACCTATTTTATACCCTTAAGAGGGTGACTTTCAGCAACTAAACCATTGTTTAAGCACCTGATATGGGGTGAATTTGACCATTATAAAGGGTTAAATTCATCTACCCTAGTGTTGTTTCATAACAGTATCTAGATATCTAAAACCTGGAGTAAACCAGTATTTCAGCATCTTTGTAGGATGAACTTAACCATTAGAGGTTAAGTTCATTACCCTTTGATGCTATTTTCCAACACAAACATTAATTGCACAGTCATATAACAGGCAATTTTAAGATGAAACAGACTTATGTAAAATTCAGAGATTAGAAACAAAACAAACATAATGTGTTACTCTATATACATGCATATAAGATTATACAGAAATAGGTCTAAACAAATAAAAATGCAGATTCATGGAGGAAAGACAACAGATTTCAGATCTTCATATTTCATATATATAAAAAAAACTCATATTTACATACCTTTAAGAGTAAGATAACAACAGAAAAACTTGACCAAGTAAAGGTCAAGGAATGGGAGTCAGCAGAAAAGAAGAGAAAGCCCAGCAACAACAAATAGCAAACCCACAGTAGAGAAAACCCAGGGAAAGATAATTTTTGAATACCCAAATGATGGAATAAGAACAGCAACCAAAACCAAGTCTTCTAGGATAGAAGATCACAACTACAAGACAACCTAAGCTCAGATTGTTTCCCACTCCTACTGTCAATCCTTTTGCTTCTGTTTTCTAAGTTTTTAGTAGTCAGAGTTGTATTTTTCAGTCCAAAGGATTCAGAGAAGAGTCTAAAAATCCTGAGAAAGGTCTCCCAATTTTTTTTTTTTTCAGTGGTAAAAAGTGTGTGCGTATATAGGGGCATTTGGGATAGGATATGCTCAGCATATTCCGTATCCAATAAGCTGGAAATAGTGCCAATGCAGCTATCACCCTTATCCTTTGGGATAGCTGCCCCTATTCCAGAAATTTCCAGCCACCATAATGACCCTAATACCCTTAAGAAATCTGATTTCAAAAGTCTAGAAGGTTCTTGGGTTGTTACACCCAAGATTCCCTCACCTAGGATTCCTAATATACCCCTTGAAGTTCCTGAAATTACCACTAGGTAACCAGGGTTAAACTTGCTTGGGTTATTATTATCCCTAGTTAATTAACCCTAGTTAGATCACTTTAGTTTAACTAATGATTATCCTTAACTAGAATTAGGTTAGTTAGTTAAAGGTTAGTTGATTAAATG
>ML342682.1:22499-38264 GCA_005239505.1 Nicotiana paniculata
GGTTAAATGAATCTGTTTTAGTCCATTAACCTCAAACTAATTGTCTTAATAGATTTTATTTTCAGTTAAATACTTAAGAAGCTTACCTAAATTAATTTCTAGATTGAAGAAGTTGGAATCATTTAAATGTGAGACTAAGTGAATCAATTATTCTTAAGCTTAGTTAACTCAAATGCACAATTGAACCTACCTAGTTGTCTTAGATCAAATGAAAATAATTAACTCGTTTAGACTTGATTAATTAGGGTGCTTAATCTCTACTGATTTTAGACCTGTTTTGAGATTGAGGTTAACTAGTGTTGGTTAATTCTAACTTAGTAAATTATACTTAACCTTTAATAAGATTAGGAGTCTAGTCTCTTTTTAGGAAGTTAGGTTAGACCATTAGCTTAATTAGTTAATTAGGTTCTTAGAGTTGGTTTCCAACCATACTTATTAGTTACCTGGGTTTAAGTTAATTTCATTACTAGGTGTTAATTCTAGTTTAATAGCTTGTTAATTGATTTAAGTCGATGAGTATAATTCCTTAAACTTAGGTTAACTAATTTACTTGAGCTAATTCAACTCGACTACTTTGACTAAAATTAAAGACTTAGCTAGTTATTAAACCTAGGTATTTTTTAGAAATTTTGTCACCTTGATTGATTCATGATCGTTCACTGGTTCAGAATCAAGTACTAACCTAATTAATCGACAATCAATCGACTAACCTAATTTAACCTGTTCAGGTAAACAGGGAAGCAAATAATCGAAAAGGGGGCCATATCACTTGGGGAAAAACAGTAAACAAACAATCTGAATAACCTGAATATGAATCAATTAAACTAACTATTTGTAATTAACTTTTAATAGAGAAATAGGCAGAAAATCTAATTAATTAATGATTAAAAGAAAATCATAAAACCTAAACATGGATGCTACCTAATCAACGCATGAAAATTCAGAAGAAAACCGAAAAAGTTAAAAGAAGATATTAACATATTGAGCATAAAAACATGAATGAAAACATTGATTAGCATGATTTTTGTCTTAATGGTGTATAGAAAAATAAAGAGGAGAGGAGATATGCATTAAAGGTACTTGGCCTGGGAAAATTGAAGGTCGTCGGACCTTACCGGACTCCAACGGGGTTTGAAAACACCTTCAACCCACATGAATCAATAGCCCTCAACGAGAGCTATCGATCCATGTAGGTAGAAGGTATTGCAGGTTTCTGAGTCAGTCAGCATGGGTGAATTAGGGTTTATGGATTCTTATATCTAAGATCGGGGTTTTCTGGGGTGGTTTTTGAAGAAACTAATAACAGGATGGGGTTGAGGGGAGGATGAGGATTAACTGGTGCGAGTTTGGGGGCGATTGGAGAAGGTCCGGTGGCCGGACGACGGTGGGATTCTGGGGTGGCTAGGGTTTGGTTATACAGAAGAGAGAGAGACGGAGGGGATGGGGGTTAGGATTTGGTGAAATGAGGGGGTGGGGTTTGGTTAGGACATTTATATAGTTTAGAGGGGGTGAGTTCCTGGCCGTTCGATCTATTTCGATCAATGGCCAGGATTTAATCGACTAGACCAAAACGGTGTCGTTTGGTTAGGCTGGGGCAGGCCGAGTAAGGGATTTGAGCTGGGATGGACTGGGTAGTTTCAAGGGATTGGGTTTGGGCCTGGGTCTTTCTTGGCCTAGGTCCGATTTTGTTTTCTTAGTTAGTTAACTTAATTATTCTAATTAAATTAAACTCTAACTTAATCAAAAAATGTAGCAATTAATTTCAAACCTTATTTTTCATATATTTACATATTAATTAAGAATAAAACAACCAATTATATATTCTTAATTAAATCTATGATTTATCGAATAAAATGATGAATTTTTATAGTAATTAGTTATTAAAAACTACATTACGTTAAATACTCGTCATTTGTCTATTATTTAATTAATTATAACTAATTACTTCGTAATGGAAAATTTTCAACGATTTTGAAAAATGAATTATGGATATGCAAACAGTGCAAATAATTCTGAAAAATCCACCAATATTCATAAAATCAATTGATTTATTGGGATTTTTATAGGACGATATGGCGAGTAAAAATCACATGCTCACAGCTGCCCCTCTTTGCTCGGAAGCACGAAGAGTTTTCTGGAAAAGACAAAATGTGCGGCAATGAACGACTTTCACCCATTCATATGTTCCATTGTGAAGCGTTTTTTTTAAAAGTTTGACCGAACCCTGCTTCAAAGGTTGCCTACATATCCCTGGTTATAAAGGAATCATGTCAGTGTAGTTCTGGAAGTTTTGGTAGCTGGGACTACCGGAAAGCTGTGATTTTACTGCTGTTGCTGCCGCTTACTGCTTGCTGAGCTCCTTATTCCACCCAAAGTAAACAAAACGACAGACTAAACTAAACCTATCAGCTGCTAGTTACAAGATCCCTATGTATGACCTGTTCTTGAGTCTTGATCTTCTGCTAACTCTGACCCGGATCTTCATGTTTGTTAGCCGCAGGCGTTGGTTTCGTCTTTTTGTTTTTCGGACCAAGGCAGGATATACCGAACTGATGACTTCAATCTCGTACTGAATAGTCCATATCTTCTCCATATCTGCACTTTTGGATTCAATCTTCTCTCTTTTCTTTTTGTTTTGTTATTTTTGATCGAAACTTCTTCGTCTCGGGTTCCAACATAATCTGCACAAAATCAAAACGAACGAACAAAATTTCTGCCCCAGTTTTCACTAGGGGAATCTTGTGAGTTATTGCAAGAAAATCTATACTACTTTATTATTGAAAACGGCGAAAGGCCGGGGCAGTGCACCCGAAGTTATTTGTAGACTAGGGCGTGGATACCCTATGCCTAAAAATTAAAATCAACTAGGGACCGGAGACCCTATGTTGGAAAAGATCGACAGGTTATGTTGCCGTTAAGAAAAGATCACCGGGTTATGCCGGTGTCTGGGGAAGGATCAACAGGTTATGATGTCGTTTGAAAAGGGATTACTGGGTTATGCCAGTGTCTGAAGTGATCAACAGGTTATGCTGTTGTCAGGAGGATCACCGGGTTATGCCGATGTCCGGGAAGGTCAATAGGTTATGTCGTTGCCTGGAAAAAAAAAGAGATCACTGGGTTATGCCAGCGTCTTAAGTGATCAACATGTTATGCTGTTTTCAGGAGGATCACCGGGTTATGCCGGTGTCCGGGGAGGTCAACAGGTTATGCCGTTGCCTGAAAAAGAGATCACTGGGTTATGCCAGCGTCTGGAGTGATCAACAGGTTATGCTGTTGTCAGAAGGATCACCGGGTTATGCCGGTGTCCGGGAGGTCAACAGGTTATGCTGTTGTCTGGAAAAGAGATCACTGGGTTATTGCAGTGTCTGAAGTGATCAACAGGTTATGCTGTTGTCAGAAGGATCACCGGGTTATTCCGGTGTCCGGGAGGTCAACACGTTATGTCGTTGCCTACAAAAATAGAGATTACCAGGTTATGCCGGCGTCTGCTTGGGTGCGGGACCCTATGTTGGCATCAACTGAGGACTGCGGTATCCTTGGTTGGAAAATGTTTGGCCAGGGGTTGAGGATCCTATGCTACTTTTAGGGTCGCATCACATTCAACTTCATTTCGTTTTTCTTCTTTTTCTTCTTTTTTTATTATTATTATTATTTTCTTATTATTATTATTTTTTTTATATACGCGGGAAAAGGTTTTTGGAGGAAACTTCCCTTTCTTTGGAGTCAATGTTGCAGAGTTCCTTTTAGCTCTTGCCCGATTCCTCTTTATTGCATCTGCCTTTTGCACGGTTGCTTTTGCACCTGTTTCTTGTTTCCTATTTTAAAGCAAAGAACAATTCGTTAGTTTGAAACGGTAGTTGGTTTTGCGGCCTTGATTTTCAGCTGCTTGATCTCAGTTCTTTTGACGGAGATCTCAATCACTTGATTACTTGTTTTCTTGCTGGGGATTGGGTTTCATCTCTAATCCCGGGGGCCTTGGCTTTCCAGATTTCACCATGGTGATCGATCACGTGGGACCCAACATTCTATTTTTCCTTTGTGGGCTTTTCACTTGCTTTTTCTTTTGGATTTTTAGAGTATTGGGGAGGAGTTTTGGCCCCTCAAATTCTGTTGCGACGGTTGGTCGTGTGGGACTTAACCTTTCCAACTTTATTTCGCCTTTATTGGCTTTTCATTTCTGACTTTTCTTCCAACTGTAACTTTAGGTCATTTGGAATATTTCGGCTTTTCAAACCTTGCCAAGATGGTTAGCCACGCGGGGCTCAACCTTTCAACTTTAATCGCCCTTATAGGCACTTCAATTTGATTTCCTCCTTTCACGGCTTTATGTTTGAAATATCGACCGCTTCGTCCAGTCAGGATCGACTCGATGTCCCTGATGAGGCTGGGTGCCTTTTGCATATTAGCCCGTGTCAAATGAGAGCCCTGTAAATCAGGCTTGCCATCTTTTGTTTGCCTTAGTTTCGAGACAGAGTTAGACCGAAGGGATTCAAAAGAAAAATAAACGACAGGATGGACAACAAATTTAAACAAAAGGTGTCCCTTTTGTGGAAAGGAAACAAGGACTTATCTAGACTACTTGCAGACTTCAATGAACATGACATGCCATTTGGACTGGATGCCTGATCCGTGTACACCGTACGACTCTAAGAAATTCATCACAACCGTCACCTCGAGATCTAGAAACCTTGCCCCGGACTGTGTCTATAGTGATCCATTATCCATTTCGATTAGTGGCGCCCTTTGCGAGATTTCACCAACTAACCTCTCTCATCTCTCTTCTTACTGTCGCCTTGTAGTGCTCTTTGCGAGTTTTCACTAACAAGACTCTCTCATTTTCAATTTTGCTTCTCACCGTCGCCTTACTGTGCCCGTGTGGGTTTTCACCGATAAGACTCTCTCATTTTAATTTCTCTCATTGCTTGTATCTGCTCCGAGCAACTGTATTTCCAATTTTGGACATTTATGCCGATTGATCGGAAGGGCTTGAACAGGGTTTTTGGCGAAAAGAATTTGGATTGAGCTACAGCTTTGGAAACTTTCATGCGCAAACGTCGCTGATCATAGCACTTGCCCCAGTTTAAACTCTTGGGGAAACGTGAAATTTTGTTTTTGTGTGACTGAACCCCAGGGAGAGGCTGCCTACGTATCCTTTCGGAATCAAGTCGAACGTAGTTCAGGAAAAATCTTGTCATTGTTTCGGTTTCTTTTCTTTTTTCACTAACACTTTCGGGTTCCAAAGAGGGTAATCAAAGAAGGGTAACTGGCTCAAAAGGTTTGCAAAATGGGTAATAGTTTTTGGGTAGCGAGAATGAAAGCCTTCGTCATGCCAACCGGAGAACACCTGCCGATGTATATAGGGGATCAAACGTAGTACCTTTCGACGGCATCTGCATTGACAGCCGTTTCGGGGTGATGTCTTTCGATGTCTCCTAGGTATAACGCTCCTTTTGGTAGCAATTTCCTTATGATGTATGGACCTTTCCAATTTGGGGCGAATTTTCCTTTCGCTTCTTTATGGTGTTTGAGGATATGTCTTAAAACGAGTTGCCCTACCTCGAAGTTCCTAGGTCGCACTTTCTTGTTGTAAGCGCGGGCCATTCTTTGTTGGTATAATTGTCCGTGGCATACTGCAGCCATTCTTTTTTCATCGATCAGAGCTAATTGCTCTGGTCGGGTTTTGACCCACTCATTGTCTTCAATTTCTGCTTCGACAATAACCCGAAGGGAAGGAACTTCAACTTCGGCGAGTATCACGGCTTTTGTGCCATAAACCAATAGGTAAGGGGTAGCTCCCACCGGCGTACGCATGGTCGTGCGGTATCCTAATAATACAAAAGGCAACTTTTCAAGCCATTGTCTACATGTTTGAATCATTTTCCTAAGAATTTTCTTGATGTTTTTGTTTGCTGCTTCAACTGCATCGTTTGCTTTGGGTCGGTAAGGGGTCGATTTGCGGTGTGTTATGTGGAGCTGTTCACACACCTCTCTCATCAAGTTACTGTTTAGATTTGCGATGTTGTCGGTGATGATAGTTTTTGGGATACCAAAATGAGAGATGATATTAGTCTGCACGAAATCCACTACCACTTTCTTAGTGACAGCTTTGAACGTGACGGCCTCGACCCATTTCGTGAAATAGTCGATAGCAACCAAGATGAATCTGTGCCTGTTTGAGGCCTTTGGCTCGATTGGCCCAATGACATCCATTCCCCAAGCAACAAATGGCCAGGGTGCTGACATGTGATGCAGTTCTGAAGGTGGCGCATGGATTAGGTCGCCATGTATTTGACACTTATGGCACTTCCGGATGAAACCGAAGCAATCCTTCTCCAAGGTCATCCAATAATATCCAGCCCTCAAGATTTTATTTGCGAAGACGTACCCATTCATGTGGGGACCGCATACTCCTGAATGGTCCTCGCCCATGATTTTTTCGGCTTCTTTGGCGTCTATGCATCTTAACAGAGTTAAATCTGGTGTCCTTTTGTACAGCACGTCCCCACTTAGGAAGGAACTGTTGGCGAGCCTCCGAATGGTTCTCTTTTGGTCTCCATTGGCCTGCTCGGGATATTCTTTGGTCTTTAAAAACCTTTTAATATCATGATACCATGGTGGGACGTCGGACTCTACTTCGACTGTGTTGCAGTAACCATGTAGCTCTTTGATTTCGATCTCCAACGGGTCTATGCGAACATTACCTAGATAGGATAGCATTGAAGCTAGAGTGGCCAAGGCATCTGCTAACTCGTTATGGCACCGAGGAATATACCTGAACTCGACGGTTTTGAATCATTTACTGAGATTCTCCACATGCTGCCTATAGGGAAGGAGTTTGTTATCTCGAGTTTCCCACTCTCCCTGAGCTTGCTTGATGACCAAATCGGAGTCCGCTATGATCAAAAAATCTTATACATCCATGTCAATGGCCATGTTCATGCCCATTATACAAGCTTCATATTCGGCGGTATTGTTTGTGCAGAAGAAACGGAGACGGGCTGTGGCTGGGTAGTGTTGTCCCGCAGGTGAAATCAAGATTGCCCCTATCCCGATACCTTTCGCGTTGGCCGCTCCGTCAAAAAACATTTTCCAGGTGTCGGCACCTTCCGAGATTACTTTAAAAGAATTGATTTCTTCCTCTAGAAAATAAGCGTTTAAAGGTTGGCATTCGTCATCGACCGGATTTTCTGCTAGATGATCGGCCAACGCTTGAGCTTGTATAGCCGTGTGAGTTACATAGACAATATCAAATTCTGTGAGCAAGATTTTCCATTTGGCTAATCTCCCGGTGGGCATTGGCTTTTGGAATATGTACTTCAAAGGATCCAGCCTCGTGATGAGGTAGGTGGTGTAAGCCAGCAGATAATGTCTGAGCTTTTGAGCTACCCAAGTTAGAGCGCAGCAAGTCTTTTCTAACTGAGAGTATTTGGCCTCGTAACTTGTGAATTTCTTACTTAAGTAATAAATGGCTTGTTATTTCCTTCCGGTCGCATCGTGTTGCTCGAGAATACACCCAAAGGAATTTTCTAGCACCGTCAGGTATAGGAACAAAGGCCTCCCTGGTTCTGGTGGGACTAACACCGGTGGGTTTGACAGATATTCTTTGATCTTGTCAAAAGCGCCCTGGCATTCGTCTGTCCACTCGATGGCCGCATCTTTTTTCAATAGTTTGAATATAGGCTCACATGTTGAAGTCAACTGAGCGATGAACCAACTGATGTAATTCAACCTACCCAACAGACTCATAACTTCCTTCTTGGTTCTCGAGGGCGGGAGGTCCCGGATGGATTTTATCTTTGTCGGATCCAGCTCGATGCCCCGTCGAGTGACTATAAATCCCAGTAATTTTCCGGATGGAAGTCCGAAAGCGCATTTGGCTGGGTTCAACATCAAATTATACTTGCGCATGCGTTCGAAGAATTTTCTCAAATGTTGCACATGGTCGTTTTGGGTCTTGGACTTAACGATCACGTCATCCACGTATACCTCAATATCCTGATGCATCATGCCGTGAAATATGGCAGTCATGGCCCTCATATAAGTAGCCCTAGCGTTCTTTAAACCAAACGGCATGACTCGATAACAGTATGTTCCCCAGGGTGTAGGGAAGGCTGTCTTTTCTGCATCTTCTTCATCCATCAACACCTGGTGATATCCGGCATAGCAATCGACAAAAGACTGCACCTCATGTTTGGCACAATTGTCCACTAAGATGTGTATATTTGGCAGCGGAAAATTATCNTGACCTCTTCTTTGATTTTTTCACTCATTTCTGTTTTGAACTTTCTCTGCTTTTGTTGGATTGGTGGATGATCGGGGTAGTTGGGCAATTTGTGCACCACAAAGTCCATACTTAGTCCGGGCATGTCTTCGTAAGACCAAGCAAATACGTCCTTGAATTCTAATAGGAGTTGAATCAAGGCGTCTTGAGTATTTTCATCCGCATGGACGCTTATCATGGTTTCTCGAATCTCTTTTTCACTGCCCAAGTTAACATGTTCTGTTTCATTTAAATTCGGCTTAGCCTTATTCTCGAATTGTTCTAATTCTCGATTTATTTCCCTGAAAGCCTCTTCTTCGTCGTATTCCAGTTCTTGATTCATTATTTCGAGGCTAGACGATGTATTAGGATCAGAGAAGGGAGTCCGCAAGCATGTCATGTTTTTTAAAGCCGCATTATTAGGACTGAAAAATAAGAAAAGTAGACAAAAATCAGAGAGAAATAGTAGACGATGAAATCTTGATTTCATTTCATTGAATTTTGAACATAGGAGGGTTTACATCAAAAATTTAAAGGCAAGAACTTAAACTTGAGTTACACCCTGAAATAACTCATAGTGCAGAAAAGATGGAAAAAATTGAACTACCGAGACTCCCGCCGGACGGGGAATGGAGTAGCCTCCCAATTTTGCAACTTGACATCAGGTCCCATATACTGTACTTTGGCAGTGCTGGAGCCCTCTTCTGGTTGGACCATATGGGCCTCATACAACATTTGCCTCATTGCTCCGCATATTTCTTCTATTTCTTCGGCTGTGAAAACCTCTTCTACTTGTTCCACAAATTTTGGCTTGGTAAATGATGCGGTGATATGTGGGATTGGCTGGGGCAATACCCAACCATTTTTGTTGCGTTGGTCAGCCCATCGTTCATCATCTGGGGTATCTTGAAACCCTATGCCGAAGAACTTTTTATTGACAGGCAAGGTGACGGGTTCTTTGATGCCTTGCAAGGACACCCCAAGCCCTTTTCCGGGCGTGTACCCATGTTTGATCATGTCGTTGGCGACCATAATTGATGTGTTTGATAGGAAGGGTTGAGGGCATGGAGTCCCTTCCTCATGTTAGTCTGCAACCACAATCTCGAAAGCCTGGTAGACTATGTGCTCGCTACCCTCTCTTGCTTCCAGGCATGGGGCTAACGGGTCCCTGTAGATGGATTGCTCGTGTTCCCCATGGACCACGATTTCCTGGTCCTCATATTCGAACTTAACCATTTGGTGGAGAGTGGACGACACTGCCCCTGCCGCATGAATCCAAGGTCTTCCCAAGAGATAATTGTAGGAAGTATCCATATCCATGACCTTGAATGTTACTTCGAAGTCTACAGGGCCGATTATCAAAATCAGATCAATCTCCCCGATCGTGTCCCTTTTGACACCATCGAATGCACGGACGCACAAATTGTTGGGCCTGATTCTTTCAGTCCCGATCTCCATTTTTTGTAAGGTTGATAGAGGGAAAATGTCAACCCCATACCCACCATCCATCATAACTATCTTCACGTAGTAACCCTCACATTTGACAGTTAGGTGGAGAGCTTTGTTGTGGGTGGCTCCCTCCGGGGGCAAATAATTCTTGCTGAATGAAATTCGGTTGACCTCAAAAAATCTTTCTGCCATCCTCTCCATTTTTTCGACCGTGGTTTTGGCCGGAACATATGCTTAGTTGATGGTTTTGATCAGGATCTTCTGATGCTCGCTCGAATTCATCAACAAGGACATAAGAGAAACTTGGGGCGGGGGATTTCCTGAGCTCTTCATTATGGCGTATTCAGAGGTTCTCATGTTCTTGAAGAATTCCTCTGCCTCTCCAGCACTGACTGGCCTTTTGGGGGGAAAACGTTTCATCTTGCTTTTGTTTAGCTTTTCTGGGTCGAAGTATTTCTCTGAAGAGTTTACATCGCCTGTTTCCCCAGTAATCTCTTTCCCTTTGTATGTCACCACTATCCCGCGGCAGTTCCATGGGACGGAAGTAGTATTCTTTGTGGGGGTTTGCAACGCGCGGCTAATAACCACGGGCTCATTCAGTCTGGGTGAAATTATTGGCCCCCGCGCCGCATATGTCCGCTTTGGTATATATATATTTTTGAGTCATTCATTATTGCCCTATTGAATTGCAACCTTCTGGGAGGGCTCAAAACACTCTGCTCTTTCCTGCGTGCTTTCGGGATGTAAAGGACAACATCTTTGGAGGGTCCCTTGTTTATCCCAGTCTCAGTCTATTCCATGACCTGGGGGACGGGGTTGCTCTTTCTCATCTCTTTGGCTGCATTGGGTGTTGTCTTGTGTTTTCTTTCTACTTTTGCTATGGAGATGATGGCTTTTAGAGCCGGATCAAAATCCCGGTCCTCGCAAATCATGCCAATGATGAGACCATGATTATGGGCGGGCAGTGGATTGTTTGTTACATTGGGAGCTTCTTCGTCCCTTAGAACCACTTTCTTTTGTTCTATAAGATTTTCCACGGCACTCTTGAGATTCCAACAGTCCTCCGTGTCGTGCCCTTCTGCTCCGGAATGATAAGCACAACTGGTACCCCCTCTAAATGAGGGTGATTGGGGGTTCTGCCCGTTTGGAGGTACAGGTTGTAGGAGCCCCATCTGCACCAACTTTGGGAAGAGACTGGAATAAGGTGCTCCGATGGGAGTGAAATTAAATCTCCTTGGTGGCTCTCTGGGGTAGGCATTGTATGGGTAGCTGTTTTGAGGTGGGCGTTGATTATATGGAGGCGGGGGACGATGGTTATTTCTCGAGGGTGGAGTTCTATTCTGATTGTATTGTTGTGGCGGCCTGGGATGTGGTTGAGCATTCATTACCACATAAGGAAAAGGGGGCGAAGCATAAGCTGTATCTTGGTGAGGGTAACAATGCTGGGAGGATTTAGGAAATGGGCGTGGGTACTGTCGACGTTTCCTGACATCGGAAACCACCTTGGACCCTTCTTATTTCTTTCTCCTGTTGGCCGCAATCCCGAACCCTCTTTGGATAGCCTGAGAGGTTGCTCTTATGGCAGATTGGCTCAGGATACGACCAGTTTTTAACCCGTTCTCCACCATTTCTCCAATTTTAATTGCTTCCGCGAATGGTTTGCCCATTGCGTACATCATATTCTGGAAGTAATCAGCTTCTTGAGCTTGTAGAAAAACACTCACCATTTCAACCTCATCCATCGGAGGTTTGACCCTGGATGCTTGCTCACGCCATTTGATGGCGTACTCCCTGAAACTCTCTGAGGGTTTCTTTTTGAGATTGGACAATGAGTTTCTATCGGGAGCGATGTCCACATTGTATTGGAATTGTCGGACAAAATCCCGGGCTAAGTCATCCCATATGTGCCAACGGGATATATCCTGGTCCATATACCATTCTGATGCAATTCCCGTTAAACTCTCCCCAAAATACGCCATGAGAAGTTCTTCCTTCCCGCCTGCTCCCCTGAGTTGGTTGCAGTATCTTTTTAGGTGGGCTATGCGGTCTCCATGCCCATCATATCTTTCAAATTTGGGGGTCTTGAACCCGAGAGTTAAATGGACGTGCGGGAACATGCACAAATCTGCATTGGAGACACTTTTCTGCCCGCTTAGCCCTTGCATATTTTTGAGGCTCTGTTCAATACTCCTCATTTTCCGGGTTATTTCTTCGCTTTCGAAGCTTTTCATATCCTGTCTCAAAGTGAACTCGGGCTGAGTTTGTTGGAGATATGCATTGGGAGCAGCATGAGCAGTATCCTGATGGACGAATGGTGTTTTGAATGTGAACGCTGGTGGCTCGAAACTTGGTCCGGAGATAGTTGGTGGGGCTGTGGCGGAGATGGGTGGTGCGGTAAAAATGTTGGTTTATCCCCAGCAGAGTCGCCAGAGCTGTCACACCTCCTTTTTCAACTACTCCCGGATTAATGAATGGGTGATTAGGGAGTTTTTCCACTTTAAGCGACATTATTCGGATTTGGGATTTATTTATTAATTTCAGAGTCGCCACCCAGATTTTTTAGGTGTTCCGGGACACCATTTATTTATTAAAATCCCAAACCGAGGAAATTTTGACTCTGTTTAAAATGTCTGCGAACCAGAAATTAGGGTAAGGAATTCTGTTAACCCGGGAGAAGGTGTTAGGCACTCCCGAATTTCGTGGATCTAGCACAGTCACTTAATTATTAATAATTGGCCTAATTATCTAATTATTTACATATTTTAAACCTATTGTGCATTTTAGCCTTCTTACTTTTTAACCGTTTTTTATGGATTTATCTTGGAACAAGTCACGACGGAGTGCACTTGTTTGTCTTTTGGACACATTATAACTACGCCACATGAAATGCACCCGTAATTACAACATGTGATTTTTATTATAATTTGAAGTTGAAGAAGGGGACATGAGTTGTCGCACCCGAGTGTAGATTAAGTAGTCAAGACTAAGATCGTGACGGTTTTATAATGCCTATTTGAGGCGCTGTATGTGTATTCTTTAGGTTTCTCTATTTGAAATAATATTTTAGTTTTTAAAATTAATTAGGACGTTTATGGATTTATCTTAGACAAGTTACGATGGCGTACACTTGTTTGTCTTTGGACACATTGCAAACACGTTACATGAAATGCACCCGTGATTGCTATGTGCAATTTTATTTATTATTTGGAGTATAGGGTCGGGGGCATGAGTTGCCACTCCCAAGCGTGGATTATGGTGATTTTGGAATAATATTTTGATTCTTTACCGAATTTTCCCAAAACTAAAGGTATCATTCTACCTAGAGGATTGCCTAAAATGATATTAATTAGCCTAAAGGACTGCATATTTTGGGCTATGGCCACATTTATCCCTAAATTATTTCAAATCTTTTTGGCAAATCTTACCTCGGCTATTGAACAAAAAGGGATTTGTGTAATTTGAACTAAACACTACTAGATACAGGTATGAACAGAAACATTGTACTCTGGATGATAATTAGGAGAAAATTTGCACATTTAATGTTGTTTTCCAGTTATCAAAGGGACATTGTTTGGAAAATCATACTCATATGTATCAAGGATTCACTAGATTAGGCACAAGTAAATCGCGAGGTATTTAAGGGCACAAGTTATTAAAAAGAATGAAATTTAAAGTTTTAGACAGATTAGTCTTAAAACCAAGATCATACAAATTCTAAATGCTTTCGAATTTATAATCCAGAATTGCTTTGTGGTTTCTTTTAAAGGAAGGATATAGCGTGAACAACTTTATCAGTTCAGACTTGGTCGTTTAAGACATAGATTACTATAATCGAAATTTATTCGTAAAAATATGCATACATTGATTTCAGAAAAATTGTAAGATGCGGAATGAATTGTGAGCAATTAAATAATTCTGACTTATATTGAAGGCAACTAAAATCAGAAATAGTTGTTGCCAAATCAATAAGTGTTTGTAAAATCCTATGCATGCTAATTTTGAACATACACTCCATTTTTATCTACTGTCATCATGCTACTTTTCGAAACAGGGATTGGATTATAAATTTACTAGGAACCTACTTTTCAGGGAAGAGAACAAACACGAATAGTAAGAAGAATTTAAATATATACAGTCCAGTATTTAATTACAATGATTCTGAAAATGAATATAATTAATTACAACTTCGACTGCTACTGTCAACATGCATTTTTGAAAGGCAGAAAAATTTAAAATGATCAATCTAAGTAAATTATCTGTCTTGAATGCTTTCAAAGCCATGCGTTCGAGCTTTCATTTTTGATCTGTAGAACATCTCAATTAGATGAGTGTGTTATGCACCCATTGGACTAAACAAGACAATGATAGGAAGTCGAGTTTAAGTCGGATGATGCTTATACTAAGCTAAAAAAAAACAGAACTACTCGTGTATTCTTTAATGCAGATAATAAGTCCAAAATCTATTATTTGGGTAGTAGTAATCAATAGATCTTCAAACATTTATAGGAATAATCATATCATGAAAGAGGTTGGGCTCATCCTTTATGATGTTTTTTACACTATTTTTACAAGAAACAGGTTCTGGCCTCTTATAGGTTGAATCTGACCATAAAAGAGGGGTCAGATTCATCTCTATAGAGGTCTTATTCAACTCATAATTGTGCCATAGCTTTAATTTTAGGCATTTTTAGAGTATGAATCTGACCACTTGAAGGGTTCAGATTGAATGTTCTACAGCCTTTGTCGATTCTTCACTTTGTACCTTTAAGGGTGATAACCTACTGTTTAAGCACTTAACATGGGGTGAATTTGACTATCAACAAATTAAATTCATCTACCCTAGTGCTGATACTAACATAATCTAAACTATACAGGGACTTTGATTATTCAGGCATTTTTAGAGAATGAATCTGGACATTTAAAGAGTCCCGATAACTTATTCGAAAATCACCAATTTTATACCCTTAAGAGGGTGACTTTCAGCAACTAACCATTGTTTAAGCACCTGATATGGGGTGAATTTGACCATTATAGAGGGTCAAATTCATCTACCCTAGTGTTGTTTCATAACAGTATCTAGATATCTAAAACCTGGATTTAACCAGTATTTCAGCATCTTTGTAGGATGAACTTAACCATTAGAGGTTAAGTTCATTACCCTTTTATGCTATTTTCCAACACAAACATTGATTGCACAGTCATATAACAGGCAATTTTAAGATGAAACGGACTTATGTAAAATTCAGAGATTAGAAACTAAACAAACATAATGTGTTACTCTATATACATGCATATAAGTTTATACAGAAATAGGTCTAAACAAATAAAAATGCAGATTCATGGAGGAAAGACAACAGATTTCAGATCTTCATATTTCATATATAAAAAAAAAAACTCAGTTTTACATTCCTTTAAGAGTAAGATAACAACAGAAAAACTTGACCAAATAAAGGTCAAGCAATGGAAGTCAGCAGAAAAGAAGAGAAAGCCCAGCAGCAACAAATAGCAAACCCACAGTAGAGAAAACCCAGAGAAAGATAATTTTTGAATACCCAAATGATGGAATAAGAACATCAACCAAAACCAAGTCTTCTAGGATAGAAGATCACAGCTATAACACAACCTAAGCTCAGATTGTTTCCCACTCCTACTGTCAATCCTTTTGCTTATGTTTTCTATGATTTTAGTAGTCAAAGTTGTATTTTTTAGTCCAAAGGATTCGGAGAAGAGTCTAAAAATCCTGAGAAGGGTCTCCCAATTTTTTATTTTTTTTAGTGGTAAAAAGTGTGTGCATATATAGGGGCATTTGGGATAGGATATGCTCAGCATATTCCTTATCCAATAAGCTTGAAATAGTGCCAATGCAGCTGTCACCCTTATCCTTTGGGACAACTGCCCCTATTGCTGAAATTTCTAGCCACCATAATGAACCTAATACCCTTAAGAAATCTGATTTCAAAAGTCTAGAAGGTTCTTGGGTTGTTACACCCAAGATTCCCTCACCTAGGATTCCTAATATACCCCTTGAAGTTCCTGAAATTACCACTAGGTAACCA
>ML342684.1:0-64404 GCA_005239505.1 Nicotiana paniculata
ACTGCTTCTTTTGTAATCTGGTTTTCCACATTTTTTGTAGCCATTAATTCTGGATGGATTCTCTAACATTCCATCATGTCATGTCCTTGTAACTTACATTCCTTAAAATATTTTGTCAGGTAGTCATACCTTACAGTCACCCATTCAGTTCTTACCTCACCAGATACTTCATTCTCTATATCCATTCTCACCTTCTTAGGGAGATCAGCCAATAAGTCAACAAGCACCTTCACACGCGCACAACTTGGCCTCGTCTTGTTCACAGTGGCCATATCAAGGTGAATAGGCTTACCAATTGCTGATGCAAGTGAAAATAGACATTCTTTGACAAAAAAGGTCGGCAACAGATTGGGAAAAGAGATCCAAGCCATTACCTTAGGTGTCTCCTCACTAGCTTTGAACTTTGCATCATACAACAATGTTCTCAACTGGAATTCATTGCCAAATTTGTCTTTGACGTAATAAACACTTTTCGACGTGAATTCAATAAAATCCTGCCATAATGTCAGTCGAATCAATACATGTCTATCTCTCAGAAAACCAATGTTGCATTCACCCTTGATTCCACAGTGCATAGGGATGATTTTACGTAACTCTTGCAACTCAGGCCATCCATATGCAAATTTGCACACTACTGCATATTTTAATCCTTCCATGATATTCATCCTTTCGACTTCTGATTCAGTAAACCTTACCAATGGTTGTCCTTGAAGGAACGTTGCTCGTCTGAATGCAATAGGCTCAACTGTCGCAGCATGATTCTGCATGGTATTAGTCGACGTAGGTTTAACTGCTTGTGCATAGTTCATGGGATTTTGGTTGTTGTTTGTTGTCGAGTTGGGTTGGGTATTGATGGGAGATGGTTGTGTAGACTGCCCAGCCATTGGTGGTGGCTCACCACTGGCCAGAATGGCCATGGCAGTGATCGGTGGGCTTGCGCAGCAGTCGTCGATTTTAGGGTTTTGGTAGTTCAAAAGTTAAGGACATGAGCAGAAGGGTATTTTCGTCTGGGCAGTTAAAGTTTATTAAAGCAGTAGCTAAAGACTAAAGACATTTTAATAGTGGCATAAAAGTAAATACATGTGTTATTAGTGGCTAACCATGCACTTCCCCCTTCAATATACACTAAGTATACTAGCATAAGAAGTCGGAGTAAAACCTCCCATAATCAAGACAAATTATCCTATAATCTTGTGCTACAATCATCAAGATATTTTGTGCAATAATATCTTTGATCGTGAACATAGTTTATTAATTATGAAAACCGATAATTTAATCTACTGTGCATGAGCTAAGACTCCATAAACTAACTTGTCTACTTCATAACTAAAAGGACACACGTGTAACGAATGATCTATTTAAGATAGTACTTTATTGAATTGAATAAATTAAATAAACAATTGTTCCATAAAGAATAAAAACAAAATATTATTTCTAAACCGCACGGTTAATAGTATATCCCAACACAACTAACGAACGTAAATTTGAACGGAAGACCAAAATGGTCGACTGGAGAATATATATCGGAACCTCGACTTACATTTTTATGTTTTTTTAGAATGTTGTGAGGATTTATTAAATTTATACGGTTGTTTTTATAAGAAAAATCAAGAGCGAGAAATCAACTCAATCCATCGTTGAGGTACATCTAAGTACTTTTTAACTGAATCCAAAGAGGTAGTCACAGTAGTTTAATGGTGAGTGATTAAGAAAAAGGAGAGAATGAGCGAGGAGTTTTTTTTGGAGAGTGAATGGAATTTGAAGGCTTCTATTGATATGGGGTTGAGATCATTGGAACAGAAGAGGTCGTCAACGATTTTAATGAAAGTAAAGAAATTTGGTGATGGCTATATGTGGAGGAGATGAAGTAGAGCTATGGTGGATGTTGTTAGTGTATGGGTGAAAACTACCATGATTATGTGTGGATCAAGTCGACATCAAGGAAGCCCTCGAAGGCTGCCACGTGTAGTCAATAGGGTGTAGTGACTTGGCTTCAAAAGATTGATGTCACGAGAAGACAAGGCCTCATCGACGAGGATGATCACTTTTTTATTAAAGCAATAAAGACTATTTCTAGGATTATGGTTCCCCAGAGAATATTCCGGTGAATTATTCCTCCCAGTTGTACTATTTAGGGTTTTGTGGCCCATGTTCTATTATAAATAGAAACATATGTAGTTATAGAGGGATTGGACATTCATTGTAAGGAACAATACATTAACATCTCTGAAGATTCTCCTTTTATCATAGATATAAAAAGTTTATCTTTTCCTTATATCTTTATCTATCATTTCTCCCCCGATCCAAGGAGGATTCGAATATTCAAAGGCGTATCATTATTTATTTTTGTCAGAAGAATTATTGGAGAATCTCACCTTTGCGGGGTGGCCTCCATCAATTTATTTATTTAAATTATGTCATTTATTGCTATCTTTCATGTTCTTGAATCATAATTCTACTAGTATTGTTGTCATTCATTGCCATTCACGTGGGATCTTACTATACAAATATTTGGTCTATTATTTGGATCTTAATATTGGCCAAGATTAACCTTATTTTATTATAACTTTAATTGTATAAACCGAGATTTAAATTTTGAGTCATACGGTGGGAGCTATCTAACTTTTGTTATACGAGGAATACATTATTTGCTCTTGACTACAATATATCAAATTTCCTACTAAGATTGCCAAATTGTGTTGAACTATACCGATAACTGTAGTTGGATTCTTTTAATGAAACTGGTAAGAAGATTAAAATTAAACTATGGAAGAACTAAGATTAAAATTAAACTATGGAAGAACTACGGGAGTGGCCCAATGTATAGAAATTTTACAGCCACTTAGTCATTTTAACCATTTAATTATTTTTAGCCAATAAAAAGTTATTAATAATATACAAGATTTTAAAATATCTAAAACAAAGATTTTTTTTTTTCAAAGGGTTTTCATTGAAAATACATAGACAATGCAATCTATAAAGATTAAGGATGATTGAAGGTGATTTGAACTGGTCTGGAGTCAAAATTCGCAATTGAAATCGAGTTAAAAAATTTTGTGATTAAAAGAATTTTTTTTTTTTTTTTTGGGGGAGTGGGGGGAGGATTTGTTCTCTCGATAAATGTTTTTTCTTTCTTTTATAATAGTAGATTAATGTAGGTCAATTGACCAAATCATATAAAATATATTATGTATGTTTTAGTATAATTCTTTTTGTTCTCTAATTTATCGTCATCAAGATTTGTGTTATTAGCTTACGTATGACACCTTAATATCTCGATCCCAACAGATTTTGGGATATAGCAATACAATAGATTTTGGAACTTTTGTCTTTTGACGTATAATTTATCTGCATTTTTGACACTGAAAAATCAAATGAAAGACAATTAACTATAATGGAAATTCATTAAAAAAAAACGTTTCCTCTTTTTGCACTCCAATTCATTATTCCTAGTCCTACAACTATTATGATTCTCCTTTGTTCATAATCCCTCCAATCCATAATATGTGACCATTTTAATTTTGGCAGACTCATCAAAGAAATACAAATTCCTAGAGAAAAACAACTCGTGAGAATTTATTCGTTCAAAACACAACTCGTGAAAATGCTATCAATATTACATGCCTGGACATTTCTTTCCATTATTTTTCTTCCTTCACTTGTTGGAATGTCAAACAAAAGAAGTTGTTACCCTTGACACAGCAAGTATATATCATATCTTTGCAAAATCAACAGTGTCCTTTCCATCATGAGCTTTCCTGAAGAAATGCTTGACATAATCCGAGTAAAGAACTTGCTTATACACTGGCTTTTCACCACTTTCCAACACTTCTCGTAAAGGACCAATAACATCATTTGGCTTAGGGTTCACAAAAATTGGAACGGAAACTCTGTTGTTGCTTCCATTAGCAACAACACGATGTTCGATACTCTTGTATCGACCATTGCTGAGAATTTGAAGCGCATCGCCAACGTTAATCACGAGCGCTCCGTTAATCGGAGGGACAGGAAGCCATGTACTGTCATTGTCTAGTTTTCGAACGTAAAGTCCTCCGATATTGTCCTGAAGCAAGATGGTTAATGTTGAGACATCAGAGTGACGCCCTACCCCGACAGTAAGTTCAGGATTCGGACATTTAGGATAGTAGTTAAGGTTGATCCTCTTTGAACCCATTAGAAATGATTCTTTAGCTTCATCAATCTCTTTCACATTTACTCCTTTCATTAATGCTTCCATCAATCTTTTGATCACAAGCTCTGCCTTTTTCATGAATTGAAGTGCTTCATCTCTGAGATCAAACAATAATTAGATAGGTTTTCTTTTGAATATGTTTCTTAACAAGTTAATTTCACATTGGTTCTCTAAATTTTATCCACTGTAACTGTAAAGTCACTACACAAATATTTGTGGCATTAAAATAATTGAACTTTACTCGCTATACTATTATAATTAGCAATGAAATTGATCCTATTAATCTTTACTATCTCATCACATAAACACTCATAACACATACTCCAATACTGTTTACTCCAAGGGTAATGTAGGAAAAAAAATAATTCATTCATTCTTGAAATCCGGAAAAATCAGATATTATGGACCACAAAAAAAAGGCCAAAAAATCATTTATTGTGGACCGGCGGAAGTAGTTGGCAAACTTCAATTAATCCAATTGACAAAAATTATTTTTGTGACATTACTATTATTGTGGATTAAGTTAATTAACCTTAATATAACAAAAGATAGTTTTTATAAGGGATCTTTATAAAAATAGTCAGCTAGATTCATTGTTTACTTTTCCTAGCCGGTATACATAGATTATATATCGATATACACGATAATAAACATATTATATATGGCTTATTCATATATTATACATCTACCGCTTATTTTAGTTTAAGTGGTTGGATGAGCAGCAATTCAGGTTAATTAAAAGTTGGATGATTGTATGTGAAATTAACCTGTTTTTTTAACTAAAAGTGGAGAAAAAGATGAAAATTAAAAGAGAATGAAACCTGCAAGCAGGAGGCCAAAAATCAGCAGCTTCTTCATCAGAAACATAGAAAAGACTAAGGTAATCTTTCCACTCTAAAGCCATTTCAGCTTGAGGAGTAAAGCTTGTTCCAAAACGAACATTATTTGTAGAAGAATACTCTTTTGAGTATTTTCTCTTTTCTTCAGCAGACAAACCAAAGAACCTATGTGTAGCATCCTTAACATTCTCAAATACTTGAACTGGAATTCCATGATTGACAATCTGAAAAAAACCCCATTCTTCTGCTGCATTGCATATCGAATTCGCCACGTTTGGATCATTCAAGTTTGACATATCAATGACTGGAATAGATTGTTGTTCAGCCAACTTAATATTGCTCGTGTTAATTCGTTCTTCGAGTGGTTGAATATATTGCTTGGGTAGTGTTTGAATTCCCATGTCTGCTAGACCTTTCACTCCATGGCCTTCATTTACAACAAAATTCTTGACATTCCATGTGTTGGAACTAAGGATTGTTGACAATGATGGAGCCATAGTTTTTGATTGTTATAACTTTAGTTATTGAGCTTATTATTTGTAAGGAGAAGTAGAAGAATTGATGGATAATTTCAAGTGGTATTGAAGGCTATATATATATAATATATGGTCTCTTTAAGTTTTCAAGATTGCATTTTATTGTAAGCCTACTTTGGTTGCAATTCTCATGCTTTCCTTTTCATGATAATGCTCAAGTTGCATTGTTTTTTCAATTGCAAATACTTAGCTTAGAATTGGTGGCAAAGTAATTTGCCTTTGTGTTTAGGTTCTATATATAAACTGACGGTATAAAAATTATTTATATAAGGTAGCTATTTATAAAAAAATATAAGTAAAAATCTATATTTTCTTTTAGTCTTTTCAAAAGAAAATGACGCCTTTTGTGTTTCTTGAATAATTTAATTTTAATTTTTTTTATTTTACCCTTATTTATATGATTATATAGACACATATATTATGATATATTTAAGACTATAAGTTTTAAAGTTTTTCTTTTTTCTTAAATTTTATACCCAATCAAACAAGATCACATAAGTTGAAACGAGAGAGTAACTAACTTCCCTTTAATAGATTAAGTTATACTAATAGTTTAAAAAATATTTACAGTATCAGGATAAACAACTTAAATCCTTTGACTTTTACTAGAGCAATATGCGATCATAGGCCTGGTGTTACAGGTTTTTATATTTATGCATGTAATTTAAAATTATTAACAAAAACAAAGGAGGAGTGAAGCTCTGGCCTGTTTTGCTCAGGTTTTAGTATTGGTGGTTGGTAGAGAAGGGGTTATTAAAATTTTAGCATGTTTTTCTTGGTACTGTTTCATCTCATTTTGTGGAGCATAGATCCATGCAACGTGTGGATTAACGTGAACTCAGTAATTTTTATTTAGACATTATATATGTATTAAAAAATTCATATTTATAAATATTTAACTGTAAACTTATTTATTATTATATATTAACTCAAGGTCACCGTAAGAACTATAAACTTCAAATTCTGGATCCACGTTTCGTCATTATGGCCTAATAGGATATCAACAACACCCAAATCTACATAGCTAATGCATGGGTAGGGCCATTGCAGTAGGTGACAGTTGCTATTTATGGAATTTTTGTTCTTTTTGCTTACCTTTGTAACAGAGCTTTAAGTAATTAATCGTATCAAACTCAAATAACACATTAACCTATACTAATCACCAATTTTGAAGTAAATTTGTCATCTACGTACATTAATTAAGTTGCATTAACAAACCATTTTTCATATTAAGAAATGGGAATTTTCGACCAGTTTAATTCTAGGATAATTAGTGTCTTTCAATTGCTATACCTCATTCCTGGTCAAGCTTGCAGTTATTAAGTGATTTTGAGAAACGGGAAGATGCTTCAGATCTCTGAAAGTTGCAGGGACAACTCGTATGAGTCATTTTACAATGTGTTTCACATAAGATCTATGAGTTATATATAGTCATACCTCTCTATAACTGCATCCATATATATAATAGTTATTCACTATAAAAGTTTAATTTTTTTCAGAACTAATTTTTTATATTATATTTTACCTTTCTATAACAACTTTCTACCTATAACAGTAACAACCATCTTTATGACAGTACACTCTTTGTAAAATTACTCCTCTATAATACCCATGTAGATTTTCTAAGATTATTATTACTAATAATTCTAAATATTTTATAACTTTAATATAAAACTTATAATATATATATCTTCCATCAATCTTGAAAGATTTAATTGTGTGCCTTAGAGTTTAAATGTTTGTACATTTAGTTATGAATTTTTTTAATAATGAATTAGATTTCTTTAGCATTTAATTCGTGAAATATTCATATTTTTTGAGATTTTATGTAATATTAAAGAAATAAAAATTAATTTTTAGATAATTTTTTTTCTATAACAATCAAAATATATTCAAACGCTAAATGTTATTATAGTTATATAACGGTCGAAACAATCAATCAATGCTGTTACAGAGAGGTTTGAATGTATGTTTAATCAAATCACTTAGATGGGCTGATCTACGACCCTCATAAAAGGTGATTTTGAAATTGTAGCCGTGTTTAGAAAGTTTTAAAAAGATGACCTCAACTTAAGAAAATTCGCTTGGCAAAACTTGTTTAGGTGTCAACGTACCCTATGATATGCACCACGTTATCTCAAAGATTTTATTAGAAATATATAACTCGTGGACTCGTTCGTCTGGGACATTAACGTGTCAACATAGGTTTCACCCGCAATCCATAGTAAAGACTATCAAAAAAAATTCACTTCTTTAAAAAAGTTTAACAGATACCCAATTTTTAAATAACTTGAGATACATACATTTTTCTCCTCTTCTTTATTGTAGTTTTCTCCTTCGTTGTGCTTAAAGTTTCTTCTTCTTCTTCTTAGATACAAAATGAGTTTGTTAAATTTGTTGTTGTTTTGATAATTTGATGATTGAGATTTATCTTTTATGATATTTGAAAGTTATATTTTTGTCACGACCCTAAAATCCTAACCAATAAAAGCTCGTCATGGCGCCTAACGTTGCTTGCTAAGCAAGCCAACACAATGGATAATACGCTAGGAAAAGCAATAAATAACCAACAACCGAGCAAATAACATGTCGTGAAACAACTCTGTGATAAGATAGTTAGTTCTAAAATCAATAGCTAACGTTAAACCACCCCCAAGATTTGGTGTCACAAGTACATGAGCTTCTAGATCCAACTAAATACAAGAGTTCCGAAAGGTATGCAACACTGTCCGAAAAAGGGGAAACAATACAATAAAGTTAGGTTAATGACTGAAGGCCTGCGGACGGGCATCTCTACCTCGAATCACCAACGCAATATCTGCCAAGCACCCCACGGGGCACCTCTGGTACCGAAGTCATGATCTGCACAAGAAGTTCAGAATTATAGTATAAGTACAAACGACCCAATGTACTCTATAAGTGTCGAGACTAACCTCGACGAGATAATGACGAGGCTAAGACAAGATACCTACAATAAATAACGAAGTAGGATATAAAAGAATAATAAGTAAAGAGTCTGATGAAACAACAAGGTAAGGGCAGGTATAGGGGAAATAGACGAAAACAGTAAATAAAGCATCATGAAGTAAACCTCTTTCCAAAATGGGTAAGGAAACCACCAAGTCAAAATTCACATTTCCAAATATCATGTAAAATAATGAAAATAAAAAAAATCACACGACATCATCCTTCGTGATTCACTCTCATCCTCACCATATTAGATAAATGCAAGTGCGCGACATCACCATCCGTGCTTTTACTCTCATCCTCACGTGATCATATAAAAATGCATACGCACGACATCACCCTTCGTGCTTTAACCTCTCATGATAAATAAGCATGTGCACGACATCATCCTTCGTATTTTTATCCTCACATTTACTCAATCAATGATATTAATATGAAAACGAGGCACGACAATACCTTTCGTGCATTTTATTCTTCCACACCAAACAACAACAACAACAACCCAAAGTAGCAAGCAACGTCGGAAGAAAATTTCGACCTCAACAATAGTGTTAGAGTAAGTAAACTCATCTTTCAATATCACAACAATTTTAACATAAGCAATAAGCATTAAAGTGAATAGTCAAAGAATATACAATCTATCTAAGGCATGGATGGCAAAGTAAATGAAACAATATGGTACAAATAAGGCAAATTTCAACTGCATGTTTTAGCCCATGACAACACACATATACACTCGTCACATTGCATATATGTCGTCTTCACACATAATTCACATAGCGAATAGGTCAACAAGTCCTAATTCCCTCAAGTCAAAGTTAACCATGATACACACTTCTTTCCGCAATAAAATCACAATAAACCGCGACTTTTCCTTTCGAACAAGTCTCTAAACCAACCGAATCTAATCAATTATCATTCAAACAATTCAAAATAAGCTTTAGAAACTACCCAGTGATAAAAAAGTTCAATTTTGATCATATTTAAAAAATTCAATAAAAGTCAAACCCGGGCTCGCTTGGTCAACATCCGAGATTCGAACCAAATCCCGATTGTCCATTCAACCTCGAGCCCTGTTAAATGATTTGTTTCGAAATCCGGCCTCAATTTTAGGTCCAAATCACAATTTTACCAAATCCCTAAATTTTACACTGTCACGACCCAAAATTTACTCCCTAGAATATCGTGACGGCACCTAGTCTCTAAGACTAGGTAAGCCTAACAATATGCGAAAACATTAAATAAGAGATTAAAACTCGAACACCCCAACAATTTCATAAATAGAATCTACCAAAACCTAATACGTACAATCCTAAAATCTAGTGAGATATAAGTCACAAGCTCCAGATACAGTACCGAATAATCCTATACATAATTGTCTGTAAAAATGAAGGAAATAAGGAAGGACGGGGTAGAAGGGGACTCTGAGGCCTGCAGACGCGGGCAGGTGTACCTTGAAGTCTCCAAAAGCAAGCAACTCAGCGCTCTAACACCAGGTCTAGTAGGATGTACCTGGATCTACACAAAACATGTACAAAATCATAGTATGAGTACACCACAACGGTAACAAGTAAGTACCAAGCCTAAACTCGGTAGAGTAGTGGCGAGTTCAGGTCAATGCCCTACTGGAGATAGTAAGAAATAAGACAGAAGACATAATGATATAATGATAATGACAAAGGAAGTGAAACAATAAAAAATTTATGGAAAGTTAACAACACGGAATCAAGGCGATCAATACAACATGAAAGAAAGACAAGGATTTTACATGTTAAGGAAACAACAACCAAACAAATACAGCAAATAGAGAAACGATCAACAGGGGCACTCCGAGGTACCGCCTCGTAGTGCCGAATCATAAAAGCAACTGACAATCTTTCCTATATCACCGTTGGGGCCTTTACATTTATTTTTAAAAAACAATATATTTTTCTCGAAATAGCACCTCGCGTTTAAGCCTACCTTAGTACACCACATGAATTCTAGTAGTTCCCCTACTAGCCACGCGTATCAAGCCCACCTTATCTCACCGCATGTATTTCAACACCCAGACCTTATACCACTGTATGCGTATCAATAATAACAATGACACAATAGAAACCTCGTGCAAATAGAAACAACAGCACGTCAGAAACATTATGCAAACAACCAAACAATCACTTAACAATAACATGAATGCTAAACAAAACAACTAAGTGAAATGACATTTCACAACTTATACCTTGCATCAGTAGAAACCACGGCCTTTGCAACTCATTACACTGAACAACGCAAGAATAGAAATTTCAAATAAAGAATTCTACAGTTAAATAATGAATACGGGATTAAGAAATCAGGCAATTCAACTAAACATGTAGTACAAGTTGCACATAAGTGATAAGACAAGTAGACATGTGAAGTTAGACTAGGTACGATGACTACAATATGTTAAAGTAACTCAATTAAAGCAGGGAAAGGAAACTACGCAGCTAAAATAAAACATTTTACATTTAGCCCGTGTACGCACTCGTCACCTTGCATACACGGCTTTCACATATCACAATTATCACAACAATACCAAATCTTAAGGGGAATTTCCCCCACACAAGGTTAGACAAGTGACTTACCTCAGGCCGCGCTAAATCAATCAACTAGAAGGCATTTCCCTCGATTTTCTAACTCTGAATGGCTCGAATCTAGACAAAACAATTTCATGCTATATATAACTAAAGGAAACTAATTTAAACAGTGATTATGATCTTAGCAAAGAATTGAAAAATCACCCCAAAAAGTAGACTCGGGCCCGCGTCTGGGAACCCTACCAAAATTATAAAATCTGAAAATACATTCGATATCGAGTCCAACCATACAAGAATTATTCAAATCCGACATCACTTTGCCTTTCAAAACTCAAAAATTTAATCTAAGAACTTCTACACTTTTTCCCCAATTTCAAACTCCGAAACACCAATTAAATGATGAAATTATCATAGATTCGTGGGAATTAATCAAAAAGAGTTAGAATTCCTTAGCCCGAATTCCTCTTTGAAAATCCCTCTAAATTTCGCCTCAAACCGATCTCTCAAAGTCCCAAAATGAAAATGAATTAAAACCCTCAAAAAATGCCCTTTTTATGCCCAGTTACGTTGCACCTGCGACCATACTGCCGCATCTGCGAAAAAACCATCGCAGGTGCGGACTTAACTTAAGTCCACATGTTCTGCTTCTTCGAGCCGAAGGCCGCACACGCGTGTGTGTGCCTCCGACAAAACGTGTCGCACCTGCGACCACAGTCGCTTATGCGCTTCTCCTCATCGCAGAAGTGAAGCCGCTTCTGCAAAAAATGTTCCGCTTCTGCGCCCCCAACTAGGCATGACCAAAACCACATCTGCGACCAAGAGATCACTTTTACGAGCCCGCACCATTGGCCAATCCCTCTGCATGTGCAAAGACACTAGAAACAACCCAACTTCAGCAGATTTACACAGGTCTAAAATGATCCGATATCGATCCGAATCACACCCGGGGCTCCCGTCCGAGTATACCAACTAGTTCCAAAACACCTAACGGACCTACGCGAGGCCAAAAACCACATCAAACAACATGAATTCAACAAATCGCAACTTAAATTCAAGATTTAGCAACTATGAACTTCTAAGTTCCAGAACTAATGCCGATTCATATCAAAACAACTGTTATTGACACCAAATTTTGCACACAATTGGCATTACAGACCTATTCAAACTTCCGAAATTGGGATCCGACCCTGATATAAAAAATTCCACTCCCGGTCAAACTTTCCAACTTTCCCCGAAATTGGGATCCGAAACGACCTACGGACCTCCAAAATAACATCTGGGAACGCTCCTATGTCTAAAATCACCCTACAGAGCTATTAGAATCGTCAAAAATCCATTCCAGAAGTCTTCACACAAGTCAAACTACGGTTAATTCCTGCGACTTAAACTTCCAACTTAGGGACTATGTGTCCCATTACACTCCGAAACTCACCCGAAACCAAAACCAAACACCCCGGCGAGTCACGTAACAACAATATAACATAGAGGAAGCATAAATTAGGGGATCAGGGCTAAAATAGTCAAACGACCGGCCAGGTCATTACATACACAAAATTTTCTAATTTCTACCGTGAAACTCATGGATTTTATGTAAAACTTCATGGATAAGTAGTTGAAATTGATTGAAAACTAGTTAAAGATGCTTACCAATGAATTTAGGGAGAAATGTTTTTGAAGTAAAATGAGTTAATTCCCATTTTTCCACTTTTACCCAGCTGCAGACGTCGCAATTACTCTTATTCGCGATTTCGATGTCCGTAAATACGAACAACTGATCACAAATGCGAACAACTACTCGCAAATGTGATCAGTGTCACATAAATGTATAAGTCGCAAATGCAACATATTCATCGCATTTGCGAATAGCCCCCAATCAGAAATGTGAGTAGTGCTTTGAAAATGCAAAGATATTCTTACTATGCACTGTGTCCCAAATGCGACTCTAAGATCGCAAATATGATCCCATCTTAGTTTGCAAAAGCGAACTTTACTTCACAAAAGCAAAGTCCAAGCCACCAGCCCATGTTCGCATTTGTGAGACTGACATCGTAAATGCGAGTCTCGTAATTGCGATCAAGTGTTCGTAATTGCAAGACCTGCAAGTTTACACTAACAATAACTATGCGTCAGTTGTTCCAAATCTATCCGCAGTGCATCCGAAACTCACTTGACCTCGTTGGGATCCAAACCGAACATGCACACAGGTGTAATAAAATCATACAAACTTGCTTTCTAACTCAAATCATCAAAATAACATCAATTATCAAGAATTGGTCATCAGAACTCGAAATTTAACTTTGAAACTCATTTTCCAACTTTTCACATAATGCACCGAAACACGTTCGGGTCCCCTGAGATCCCCAACCAAACACGCATACAAGTCAAAAATTATCAGACAAACTTACTGGAATTGTCAAAACACCGACCCGAGTTCGTTTAATAAAAATGATGACCGTGGTAAACTCTAGCCTCATTTTAAGTCAAAAATAACATTTTCTTCAAAATTTCATATAAAAGCTAATATGTAAATAACGCGGACCCCACACACAAGTCATATAACATAAAATGGATCTATGAGAGGTCTTGAAAGACAAAAATTAAAGATAGTATTGAAAACGACCTATCAGATCATCACATTCTCCACCTCTAAAAGAAGCGTTCGTCCTCGAACGGACATAGAAATATACCTGGACTGATAAAAAGGTGGGGATATCTACTCCACATATCGGACTCGGACTCCCACGTAGCCTCTTCAATTGGCTGACCTCTCCATTGCACTTTCACAAAAGGAAACTCTTGGATCTCAACTTACGAACCTGCCGGTCTAGAATAGCTACCAGTTCTTCCTCATAGTTAAATTTCCATCAATCTGCACCGTGATAAATTCTAAAACATATGACCTATCTTCATGGTACTTCCGAATCATGGAAACATGAAATACCAGATGCACCGCTTTAGGTGAGGAAGCAATGCAAGCCTACAAACAACCTTTGTAACTCTCTCAAAGATCTCAAACGGGCCAATAAATCTCAGGCTCAACTTGTCCTTCTTCCCAAATTGCATCACTCCCTTTATAGGAGACACATGGAGAAAAACCTTCTCACCCACCATGTTGACCACATTTCAAACCTTCCGGTCCGGAATACTCTTTTGCCTGGACTTAGATATACGAAGCCGCTCCTGAATCACCTTACACTTTTCCAAAGCATCATGGACCAAATCAGTGCCTAACAATCTAGCCTCACCAGGATCAAACCAACCAACCGGCGAACGACATCACCTCCAATATAAGGCCTCGTACAGAGCCATCTGGATGCCCGACTGATAGTTGTTGTTGTTAGCGAACTCTGCTCGAGGTAAGAACTAATCCCACTGACTCCTAAAATCTATAAAGCATGCCCGCAATATATCCTCCAATATCTACATAGTGCACTCGAATTGTCTGTTTGTTTGAGGATGAAATGCAGTACTTAGCTCGACCCGCGTACCCAACTCACGCTGCACGGCTCTCCCAAAATATGAAGTGAATTGCGTGCCCTAGTCAGAAAGGATATAAATGAGCATGTCGTGCAAGAGAATAATCACACGGATGTTAACTGGTCTACCATAACCCAGACTGCATCATATTTCCTCAAGGTCCGTAGTAAGCCTAATACAAAATCTATAGTGGTGCGCTCCCAATTCCACTCTGGTATATCCAATCTCTGAATCAACCCACCCAGTTTCTTATGCTCATACTTCACCTGTTGATAATTCAAATATCGGGAGACACAACTGATAATATCTTTCTTCATTCTCCACTAACAATAGTGTTGTTTCAAGTCTACTTGGGTGAATGGAATAGCACAAACTGTGAGCCTCCTCAAGGATCAGTTCTCTCAACCCATTAAAATTTGGAACACAAATTCGGCCCTAGACCCACTTTACACCGTCATCTCCAATCACAACCTCCTTGGGGCTACTCCGTTGCATCGTGTCCCTTAACAACAAGTGAGGATCATCAAACTAGTGACCCTTGATATGCTCTAACAATGATGATTATGCCACAACAGAAGCAAGAATCCAACTAGGCTCCGAAACATCTAACCTCACAAACCGATTGGCAAAATCCTGAACATCCATGGCTAGTGGCCTCTCCACTGCCGGTAAATACGCCAAACTACCCATGATCTCGACCTTCCTACACAATGCATTAGCCACCACATTGGCCTTCACTAGATGATATAATATGGTGATATCATAGTCTTTTAGCAACTCTAACTATTTGCGCTGCTGCAAGTTAAGGTCTTTCTGCTTGAACGGGTGCTGGAGACTTCGATGGTCGTTATGGACCTCACATGAACGTCGTATAGATAGTTACTCTAAATATTGTGAGAAACAAATTCTAACTCTAAATAATTCACAGGGTAATTATTCACATGAGTCTTCAACTGTCGAGATGCGTAGGCAATCATCCTACTATCCTGCATCAATATCGCGCTAAGCCCAATGCGCAATGCATCACAATACACTATGTAAGTCCTGAACCTGTAGGCAACACTAACAATGGGCTGTAGTCAATGCAGTCTTGAGCTTCTTAAAGCTCACCTCACGCTCGTCGGACCATCTGAAAAGAGCACCCTTCTGGGTCAACTTGGTTAATGGGCTAAGATAGATGAAAACCCCTCCACGAACTAGCGATAATAACCCGCCAAACCGAAGAATCTCTGAATCTCTGTAGCTGAAGTAGGTCTAGGCCAGTTTTGAACTGCCTCAATCTTCTTTGGATCCACTTTGATACCCTCAAAAGACACCACATAGCCCAAAAGGCAACTGATTCCAACCAAAACTCACACTCAAAAAACATGACATATAATTGACGATCCTTCAAAGTCCGAAGTACGATCCACGGATGATGCTCATGCTCCTTTTGACTGTAGGAGTAAACCAAAATATCCTCAATAAATATGATCATGAAATAATCCAAATAATGCTTGAACACCCGATTCATCAAATCTATTAAGGTCGTGGGGCATTAGTTAAGCCAAATGACATCACCAAGAACTCGCAGTGACCATACCGAGTCTGAAAAGTTGTCTTAGGTACATCTGATGCCCTAATCATGACCTGATGGTAGCCAGATCTCAAATCAATATTTAAAAACAACTTGGCACCCTGAAGCTGGTCAAATAAGTCATCAATCCTCGACAATGAATACTTGTTCTTGATAGTGACCTTGTTTAACTGCCGATAATCTATGCACATCCCCATCGTCCGTCTTTCTTATCCACAAACAACACTGGTGCACCCCAAGGTGAGACATTAGGTCTAATGAATTTTTGGTCAAGGAAATCCTGCTACTGTTCCTTTAATTCTTTCAACTCTACTAGGGTCAAACGGTATGGTGGAATAGAAATGGGCTGAGTGCCTAGAACCAAATCAATGCAAAAGTCAATATCCCTGTCGGGTGGCATATCTAAAAAATATGCAAGAAACAACTCTGGAAACTCATGCATAGCCAGAACAGAATCCATGGAAGGAACCACAACACTAGAATCACAGATATAGGTCAAATATGCCAAACAGATCTCCTCGACCATATGTCGAGCCTTCACATATGAAACGTGATGGGTTTAAAGTATCTTAGATTTATGTTTTGATGATCTAACAAGATTATTGTCATGAACCAGATAAAGAAGCTGATGCACACTTGGTATATTTCTCCATCAATGGACTCAAGTTAATATGAGCTGTATGACTTCAGATAGAAAAGAATCAACTCAGGGACCTGGTCCCTTGGGGCTTCCCTAACAACAATACAAAGTCAACTCTACAGCTCGAAAGTGACTGCCTGCACTGTAAATGCTATAGTGCAGAAACAACGCAACAGTCACTTCCCATTGGGGAGGGCTTTGTACCAACCAAGTGTTTACATCATCTAAGTGATGTCATCCAAAGGATATTAACAAGAAGCATTACAACAAAACATCACTTGAACACTTGTGATATTATTCAAGATCTCAAGATCTGATCATCAAGAATTGAAGTCACAAGTGCATCAAGAACAAAGTACAACACTACTACGGACCAGTTCCTACAACAAGTCTTTTGTATATCTTAGTTGAGTTGAATCTTTGTATTTGTTCTTCATTGTAATTCCTATTTTGCTTATTTATAAGCTTTAACTAGGAACCTATAAAAACCATAAACCCGTTGAGTTTGTGTTGTGACTAGAGTCAGTCATGAATTGAAGTCTTTGTAATAGGTGTATTGCAAAGTGTCTTGTAATAGGTGTATTACAAGTTAGTGAGGGATTAAAAGTTTAATTCCTAGATTACAATAGGTTGTAATCTAAATATTTCTCAGTAGTGAAGTTGAAATCCTACCAGTGTAGGTCGTAGTTTTATATCCCTTTGAGCAGGGATTTTTCCACGTAAAATCTCCTCTGTCATTTATTACTGTTTCATTAGCTATTTCTGTGGGAACTAGTATAGGACCAAGTCTCTATACAGTTTGGTGGATTCATACATTCTATCAATTGGTATTAGAGCGGGTTCTTTCTAAAAGGTCAACACCTAGAGAGGATCCTCACCATGGTTGCTCCACCAAACTTCGAGGAAGGAAAATCAACTTACAAGCCCCCAAGATTCAACGACCAATACTATGGTTGGTGGAAGACTCGAATGCATGATTTTATAATGGCAGAAAACTCCGAGTTATGGGATGTTATTTGTGATGGTTCATATGTCCCACGAAGAAGATATGATAACCTGCTATAATGGTGCCGAAAACCAGGAAAGAGTACAATGACGCCGACAAGAAAGCTGTAGAGAAGAAATTCCACACCAAAAAGATTTTGGTGTGTGGCATAAGACCTGATGAATATAACAAGATTTCAGCATGTCAATTTGCCAAGGAGATATGGGAAGCTTTACAAATGTCACATGAATGAACCACTCAAGTAAAGCAATCCAAGATCGATATGCTCACCACTGATTATGAGCTCTTTAAAATGAAGGATGATGAATCTATTCAAGACATTCATTCTCGATTTACCTCCATTATAAACGAGCTACACTCTCTTGGAGAAATCATTCCCAGGAACAAGCTCGTGAGGGAAGTTCTTAGTGTTTTACCCAACTCCTGGGAGAGTAAGGTGAACGCCATTACTGAAGCCAAGCATTTGCCGACATTGACTATGGACGAGCTGGTTGGGAATCTGAAGACCTATGAGATGAAAAGAAATAAGTACAGTGAAAGAAGAGAACCAAATAAGGAGAAGAACTTGGTACTCAAAGATGAAAACAATGACTCAAATGAAAAGGATAGTGATATGTCATACCTTACCAAAAGGTTTCAGAAAATGGTTCGAAGGAATGGAGGTATACCAAAGAGAGGTAGTTCCAGCAAACCAAAGAATTATAACTTCTGTCATAAGTGTGGAAAGCCAAAGCATTTCATCAAGGACTGCCCTCTTGTGAAACAAGAACATTTCAAGCACAACTCTGATAAAGCAGCCAAGAGGAACCCGGTTCCTGACAAACGCTTCAAAAGGAAAAACGCAGCTGACAATGTTGTGAAGCAAGCTCTTGTAGCATGGGAAGACTCCTCTAGTGAATCAGAAGAAGAAAATGATGCAGGTGATAGTTTCATGACGACAATTGAAAGTGAAGCAAATGAATATGATTTAGTATTTGGTTTGATGTCTCACTCAGACGATGATGAAGATGATGACAATGATGAGGTAAATTTTAGGGATGTTCAGAGGAACCTGAAATCCTATTCTCTTAAGAAACTTATGTCATTAGCTAATTTATTGATTGATGCATATCATAGTCTTGTGAGTGATAAGGATTCCTTGACCATAGAGTTAGGAGATGCTGAGCAGACTAGAGATGAATTAGTGGTTTGTGTAGTTGACCTGAAGGAAACCATAGAAAATCTGAAAAATGAAAAGGAGGTTCTAACAGAAAAAATTGCTAGTGTAGAACATGAAAGAAATGATCTGATGGTAGTTGTAGTTGACTTGAAAGAAACCATAGAGAACTTTAGTAAAGAAAAGAATACCTTAGTGGAGAAATTTTCCATTATTGAGCAAGAAAGAGATGATCTTATAGTGGTGATTGTAAACCTAGAGGAAACAATTGAGGGACTTAAAGCAGAATCTAGGACTGAAAATTCTTAAAAAGGAAAGGAAGTTGCTAGTGAGGCATATCTTAAACTTGAAAATGAGCTGAATATTGTGAAAATTAGTTTGTGTGTTGAGCTTGAGAAAAAAAAGGACAACTTCAAGTAGATTTGGAAAAATAAAATCACTTAAGTGTACTTGGTCCTCAGATGCTATTACTGCCATGTACTTTAACAATGGTGGAAACATGCAAGGAACAAGGTTCCAAAGGGAGAAATTTCCCTATAACCCTCATAGCAAGTATTTCATTGTACCTGATAACTGCTTTGTACCCAATGTGGGAACAATGGGAATTTCAAGAAAAATTTCCAAGCCAGAGTCCAGTATGTTCAGAAACAACAAAGTTTTTTCTGAAAAAGTGACTACTAGAAGAGGACGAGGTGCCACCCACAAAAAACATATGTTGCGTGCATGGACTAGAAGAGCTCTTATTCATCCTTTTTCTCATTACAAGGGACACAAACTTGTTTGAGTTCCTAAATATAACCCTTGATTTCCTTGTGCAGGGAATAGTGAGAGGAAGCAGTCAACAATTGATCATGGACAGTGGATGCTCTAAGCACATGATTGGAAATACCATGGAATTCCTTTCACTAAAAGATCTATAAGGAGGGAATGTATCCTTTGGAAATGAGAAAAGGGAGTACATTCTTGGAGTCGAAAAAATTGGAAAGTCTCTCTCACACTCAATTGAGAACGTGTACTATGTCAATGGTCTGAAGTACAGTCTCTTGAGTGTTTATCAAATTTGTGATAAAGGAAACAAAGTGGAGTTCTTGTCAAAGATATACACATTTACTAATCTGGTAACTGGTAACGTGGTACTAGTAGCCAAAAGATACAAGAACATCTACGTTGCTGATTTTGAGTCCCTACAGAGTGGTGATATGAGTTGCCTGAAGGTAGTTGATGATGATGCAGAGTTATGGCACAGAAGGGTGTGACATGCAAGCTTCTCTCTTCTGAATAAACTGATATAGAAGGACCTGGTTCGTGGCTTACCAAATTCAAAATTCAAAGAGCACAGAGTGTGTGATGCCTATGCTAGAGGAAAGCATCTGAAATCCTCATTCAAGCCAAATAAGGATGTTAGCACATCAAAGCCACTTGAACTTCTTCATATGGATCTATGTGGCCTTATGAGAGTGCCAAGCAAGGGAGGAAAAAGATATAATTTTGTGATAGTTGATGACTACTCAAGATTCACTTGGACATTGTTTCTCAGAACAAAGGATGAGACCTTCGAAGTGTTTGTAGCCTTCGTGAAGAAAATTCAAGTGAAGATGGAATCAAAAGTGGCTTGCATCAGATCCGATCATGGAACAGAGTTTGACAATGCTAAGTTTGATGAATTCTGCAGTGAAAATGGCATTACCCACAAATTATCAGCTCCAAGACAACAAAATGGAGTTGTAGAAAGGAAGAATAGAATCCTTGAAGATATGGCTATAACAATGCTTATTGATAGTGGGATAGCCAAAAACTTCTGGGCAGAATCCATAAATACTACCTACTACTTAGTGCATGATCAGATCCTTTTTAAACAAAACTCCCAATGAGCTGCTAAATGGAAGGAAGACCAAGCTGACCCACTTAAGAACATTTGGGTGCAAGTGTTATGTTCTCAACAATGGAAAGGATCAGCTTGGAAAATTTGACACCAAAAATGATGAAGGAATTTTTCTGGGGTATTCTTCTCAAAACAAAGCTTACAAGGTTTACAATAAAAGGACTCGGTGTGTGGAAGAAAGTGTTCATGTAATATTCAATGAGTCCCCTCCAACTATTGAGAAGAGCAACAAGGATAATCTAGACAATGAGACATTGTAGGTTCCAGGAGAGATCATTGACATGGAAAATGGAAAGGCAGATATTATGAGTAAAGTAAAAGAGACAAATGAAGACAATGCAACTTCCTCCTCTCCAACTCAAGAGGAACCAGGTGCCCAAATCACAACCACTGAAGCCGAAGAAAGAGTGGTCGATGCAGTTCAAAGTACTCCACATGTAGCAGAAAGAAGAATGCAAGGGAACCAGCCACGATTACCCAGTTCCTCCACAAATGATATTCAAGTGCCAAACTGGAAACACAAGAGCTCCCATCCTCTCGATAATATAATCAGCCCCCTTGATTCTGGAATCCAAACGATCCAAAGCCAGAAATTAACTTGCCTTCTCAGCCTTCCCCTCCCAAATAGAACGCAAAAATATTAAAGAAGCCTTAAAGGATGCAAACTGGATCACAACTATGTAAGAGGAGTTGCACCAATTTGAAAGGAACAAAGTATTGCACCTGGTACATAGACCCTCAGATAGAACCATCATAGGGACCAGATGGGTGTTTAGAAACAAGTTTGATGAGCATGGAAACATTACAAGGAACAAGGCAAGGCTGGTTGTACAAGGTTACAATCAGGAGGAAGGAATTGATTATGATGAGACATTCGCTCCAGTTGCTCGTATGGAAGCCATAAGAATTCCCATTGCCTTTGCATCACATATGGAATTCACTCTGTTCCAAATGGATGTCAAAAGTGAATTTCTAAATGGCTTTCTCAAGGAAAAGGTCTATGTTAAGAAACCTCCAGGTTTTGATTGTCATGAACATCCTGAATATGTGTTAAAATTGGACAAGGCACTATATGATTTGAAGCAGGATCCTCGAGCTTGGTATGAAAGGTTGTCAAAATTTCTCTTAGAAAACGGCTTTACAAGAGGAAAAATTGACAACACTCTATTTCTGAAAAAACGATGAAGGTACCTGCTCATTGTTCATGTATATGTTGATGATATCATCTTTGGGGAAACAGCTGACTCACTTTGTGAGGAATTTGCAAAGCTCATGGGAAGTGAGTTTGAGATGAGCATGATGGGGGAGCTGAACTTTTTCTTGGGGCTTCAAGTAAAGAAGTCCACGAAGGGAACTTATCTCAGTCAGCAGAAATATATCAAGCAACCTTTGAAGAGGTTTTATATGGAAGCATCAAAAGTGATTGACATTCCTATTGCCACTGCCACTCGACTGGACTTGGATGAATTTGTCTCTTCTATAAATTAAACAATGTATCGAGGCATTATTGGATCTCTCCTCTATCTCACTGCCAGCCGTCCAAATATTGTATTCACTGTGGGGCTATGTCCAAGGTTCAATCAAATCCCAAGGAATCTCACCTAAAGGCTGCCAAAAGGATTCTAAGATATCTTAAGGGAACACAAGACCTGGTTCTATATTACCCTTCAGGTGATAATTTTAATCTTGTTGGGTATGCTGATGCTGATTATGTATCTGGTGGACAGGAAAAGCACATCTGGAATGGCTCACTTCCTAGGATCCTGTCTGATTTCATGGGGCACAAGGAAGCAAAACTCTGTAGCTCTCTCAACAGCTGAAGCAGAATATGTTGCTGCAGCTTCTTGTTGTGCCCAGCTCCTATGGATAAAACAACAATTGGAGGATTTGGTGTGTACACTAACTGTGTACCTATTCTATGTGACAACACCAGTGCACTCAATATGGCAAAGAACCCGTTCCAGCACAAAAGAACCAAGCACATTGATGTGAGACATTATTTTCTCAGAGACAATGTGGAGAAGGGGCTTATTTGCATGAAGTTCTGTAGTACAGAAGACCAAATTGCAGACATGCTCAAGGCAGGGAATATTTTGAGAGAAACAAGATGGCACTAGGGTTAATTAAGCCTAATTGAGAACCTGATTCCTTTCCATATGGCTATGAAAGTTACATTTAGGTCAATCTAGCTAAAGTTTTTTCTGGCCAAGCCTAACTCACTTCTATACCGTTGCAGGTAGACACACATGATGATTATAGAAGCTGAAGGAACAATGCATGAGCGGCAAAATAGTGTTGAAAATCTTATTGAATGACCAGCCAGGAACCTGGTTCTTGTACCACAAGTTAGTAGTCTTATGTTTTTCTCAGGGTTATTTCAAAAGAAGCTGAAGGAACAATGAATGAGCGGAAAAATAGTGTTGAAAATCTTATTGAATGACCAGCCAGGAACCTGGTTCTTGTACCACAGGTTAGTAGTCTTGTGTTTTTCTCAGGGTTATTTCAATAGAAACAAAATTAACTGCCACGTCATCCACCTTTTCAGACCATGTATATCACGTCTTTTCTTTCAAATCTTTTCACTTCTCTTTGCAACAATGCGTCTTCATACAAACCTACCGCTGTTTCAGAACCCGTTTCTCTTCCCTCATAATTATACCTTCCCTACTTAGAACCCCTTCACTTCCTAACCTTGAGCGATCATCCTTCTCTTTTTCCATCCTTCCATGATCTTAAACCTAACTATCTATCATGGCTGAAGAGCAAACAACCCTACCCACCTTGGAGGATAACATCCTCGACTCATCTACCACTTTAGAAATACCACCAAAAGTTCCCCATTCCACCATTGCTGACACTGATATACCCAAGCTTGATTCCTTTTCACCTCCTATCTCTCTCACCACTCCCTCTGACCATACTCCTTTCTTAAGTGTTGAGGACTCAAAAGCACCAAAAATAGATAGTGTTTCTTCTCTGTTACCTGATACTCTCAAAGAACATAACAAGGATGAAGAAAAAGGTGAAATTCAACAAGAAAAAGGGGTATCTGAGGAAGATATTGATCAGTGTACAAGTCCTCCGGTTACTGCTGTTGCTATGGAACCTCAGGAAAAAGAGGCTATCGAAAACATGTTGGTCATTGATGCTAAGGGACTGGTGAATGAGGTACCTTCTACCATGCCTGAATCTCAGAGGGAAGAGACTCCGCTCTTAGGAGATGAAGGAACACTGGTGCTCTTCGAACCGGCTACACATGAAGAAGCTACTGGGAACCCTGCTGATGAACCTGAACCCCCTCCCTGAGGAAATAGGTCAGGAATCATCTTCCTAGGTCAGCTTCGGTCCTTCTCCATCTCCTCACGTTGATGCTGAGCCGTTGGAGTCTACCCCTCCTATTGTGAGATCTTTTGATGAGGATGAATAGGATGATGTGGTTCTCAGTGCAAGCTTCAAGATGAGAAAGCCCGTGGTCACTCTTGAGCCCCCTCCTAAGATACCTACCACAAGGTTGCAAATGAAGGAGGCTTTTGAGTCTGCCTTGAAGAAAAGAAAAAGGAGTAGCAAGAAAAAGAAGAAGAGGCTGGTGAAGGAAGGAGAAATTGTGTGTGAAAAATATACCAGTAGTGGCAGTGGATAAGGATGCTCAAGAGGAACCAAGTTCCCTGGTTAAGAGCTCTTAGAAAAAGAAACAATCTATTGAGAGTGCTTCAAAGGAAGCTGTTGCACGCTAAGTAAAAAGTCTATGAAAGGTAGTATCAAGTCTAAGCAAGTTATGGAGGGAGAATCAGTGTCTGATGATGATATTCCGGTGAAATCAAATGGAAAGGGTAAGTCCATTGGGAGGTCTGGTAAAAGGAAGTTGGAAATTGTTGGGGAACCCGGTTCTGAAAAGGTGAAAACTGTAAGTGTGCTAGGGAAAGAAAGGTTGAGGTACCAAAAGGTACTGGCAGGTTGCACTTTTGACCCAGAGATTTCTGAAATGGCGGGTATGAGGAAAATTCTTGAGATGGTGGACTTTTAGCAGTGTGGCCATCTGTTCAAAGGGGATGTGCCCAAAGTATATGTGGATGAGGTCCAAAGTTTCTATGATGACTTCTTCACTGTTGAAGACGACCACATCTATGTCTTAGTGAATAGGGTGGATATGGTATTGGATGCTACTGTGTTGGGGGACGTTCTCAATGTTCCATATGAAGGGTTGTCATCTGAGAGGTGCTTGTGGCTCTAATTTTAGTCGCACCATTGTGAAAGAAAAAAATTTCCAGCATGGGGAACGGGTACACAAGAAGGCTCTGCTTCCTGTGTACCAACTGTTATTCGAGTTGGTTAACAAGGTTCTGCTCCCTCGTGCTGAAAGAAGGTCCATCACGTCCAAGTCTGATATGTACTTAATGGAAGCACTGGATGAGTTCCGCTCTATCAATTTGCCTGCCATTAGAACATATGCAGAAAGTGGCAACATTCAATGATAGGAACCATGGAATCCTGTACAGCTTTCTTCTCGCGTGTATATTCAAGTTCTTTGATGTTCCCTTAGGACAACCCAAGATGGGGTCCAGGAAACAAACCTTCTCAAAAACTACATTGGAGGAATGTGAATGTGTTGAAAAGATTGGAGGAATGGGAAGCACTTTGATCATCTCACAGGTGAGCAATGCCCAAAATAGTGCTATAGAGGAGATCAGGAAGCTGAAGGCAAGGAATGCCATTCTCGAGACTCAGCTAAGTCAGGCTATAGCAACACCAGGACTCTCTAGTTCATCAAGTGAGGAACTTGTTTGTCTATCAAAAGAAAATGCTGATGTCAGGCAACAGGTGGAGAACCTAAGAGAGAAACTACTCATAGAGAAAATGTTCGCAAATGCTCGGATTGACCTTGTTCTCAACACTCTTGTTGCCTCCTCCAAGCCTTCCTCCTCTAGTACCCCCTAAGAAAATCTTCCAATGACCAGTTTCAAGTTTTATCATTTGCTTTGATGACTTGTGGTAGTTTTTTTTGTTTTTTTATGTGGATCAATTTCACATGTACTGCTCCCTCTTTCAACAATCCAAAATTGCCTTTGCTGTAATGGCAAAGGCTTATGTTTTATAAAAATCAATGAAGATTCTCTTTTGCTGTTAAATGCCTATGTTCTCTGCTTCTTTTTGCTATCATGTTGTGTGCACACATGTGGCATGAGTTAACTAGGCTAGACTTCGTTATGCTGATTGCTTGCTTGTGTATTTTTAATGAAGCCAAAAGGGAGAAGATAATTGAAGCAGTGGGATCTAATTAAGGGGGAAACATAGAGTCAGGGGGAACTTGTGAAGTTCTTGGTATTTTATCTAGTTTATTGTGCTCTGCAAATGGTTGTCAATTTTTAAAGTTTGTCATCATCAAAAAGGGGGAAATTTATGGGTTTAAAGTATCTTAGTTTTATGTTTTGATGATATAACAAACTTATTGTCAAGAACCAGATAAACGACATGATGCACACTTGGTATATTTCTCCATCAATGGACTCAAGCTAATGTGAGTTGTATGACTTCAGACAGAAAAGAATCAACTCAGGGACCTGATCCCTTGGGGTTTCCCTGACAACAGTACAAAGTCAACTCTACAGTTGGAAAGTGACGGACTGCACTGTACATGTTACAGTGCAGAAACAATGCAGCAGTCACTTCCCATTGGGAAGGGCTTTGTACAAACCAAGTGTTTACATCATTTAAGTGATGTCATCCAAAGGATATTAACAAGAAGCATTACAAAAAAACATCACTTGAACACTTGTGATATTATTCAAGCACTCAAGATCTGATCATCAAGAATTGAAGCCACAAGTTCATCAAGAACAAAGTACAACACTACTACGGACCAGTTCCTACAACAAGTCTTTTGTATGTCCTTAGTTGAGTTGTATCTTTGTATTTGTTCTTCATTGTAATTCCTATTTTTCTTATTTAGAAGCTCTAAATAGGAACCTCTAAAAACCATAAACCCGTTGAATTTGTGTCGTGACTAGAGTCAGTCATGAGTTGAAGTCTTTGTAATAGATGTATTATAAAATGGCTTGTAATAGGTGTAATACAAGTTAGTGATGGATTAAAACTTTAATTCCTAGATTGCAATAGGTTGTAATCTAAAGATTTTTCAGTAGTGAAGTTGAAATCCTACTAGTGTAGGTCGTGGATTTTTATCCCCTTGAGCAGGAATTGTTCCACGTAAAATCTCGTGGGTTATTTACTTACTTGTTTCATTAGATATTTCTGTGGGAACTGGTATAGGACCAGGTCTCTATACAGTTTGGTGGACTCATACATTCTATCAAAATGACCATGCTTGTGGAGTGACCAGGAGTCCCTCTCTACTCCAGTCGAGGCAACCCCGACATGGCTAACATTATAGTCTTGGCATGGAAATCCAAGATAGCGTGATATGGTAATAACTAATTCATGCCCAAAATCACATCAAAATCTACCATATTAAGTAGTAGAAGATCAGTCATAGTCTCAAAGCTCTCGATAGTGACCAAACAATAACGATAGACCTGGTCCGCTACTATAGAATCCCCAACTGGGGTAAACACATAAATAGGAGTACTCAAAGAAACCCGAGACATATCCAAATATGAAGCAAAATAGGATGACACATATGAATAAGTGGAACCCGGAAGGAATAAAATTGATGCATCTCTATGGAAAATCAGAACAATACATATGATGACTGCATCAGACGACTATTCCTCAAGTCTAGTTGGAAATGCAAAGAAATGGGGTTGATCCCCACCAATCTGACCTCCACCTATCGGACGGCCTCTTACTGGCTGGCCTTCACTTCTAGCTGCATGAAAACCACATCAGGCTACCTAGACCCCACCCCAAGTTGGCTGAGTGGGCGATGGAGAAACCTATGTTTAAACCATGGCACGAGTGCCCTGATGTGGCATACTAATTTGTGGCCTAGGGCAAAACCTCGCGACGTGCCTCCGATCTCCACAAGTATAAAAATCCTTGGCTGATGCAACTGCTGACCCTGGAATTAACCTTGTCGACCTAAATAACAACCCTGATAACTCTAAATTGGTGGTGCAATGATGGAATTTGAAGGTGCACTATATGCTAGCTTCTCAAGGCAAGACCCATAAGAACCACGACTGTTTGAAGAACCATGTGATACCTGAAGCACTGATTGTATCAGCTTGATGGGATGACCTCTACCAAATGAACCTCTGCCTCCAGACGAGGCACCACCGAAACAACCGAAATGATGAAGCCTTTTCTCAGATGCAACTTCTCTACCCTGACCACGAATCCTCTCTATCTGTCTAGTGATCTCCACAACTCTAGTGAAAGAAATATAATTCTCGTTCTCCTTGGCCATCTATAGCCAGATGGCATAAGTAAAGCCATCTATAAACCTCTGCACCCTCTCCCTCTCTGTTGGGATCAAGATAACTACATGGTGGGATAAATCCATGAATCTGGTCTTGTATAGAGTGACGGTTATGCTACCCAACCGGAGGTGCTCAAACTGACTGCGGAAGTCCTCTCTTTGAGTTAAGGGGATGAAATTCTACAAGAATAGCTGTGAGAACGGAACCCAAGTGAGAGGAGGTGAACCTACTGGTCTTCCCTGAACATACTCCTGCCACAACCTATTGGAAAAGCCATTCATCTGAAACACTACAAAGTTAACTCAGTTGGACTGTGCAATACTTATGGAAACAGTCCAAGGAATTCTAGGGGTCCTCAGAAGGTGTACCGCCGAAGCGAGTGGTAAACAACTTGGTGAACTTGTCCAACCTCTTCAGCCCCTCGGACGATATTGTGGGTTCCTCCCCGAATTATGTAGCAATAACAGACTGAATTGCTCCAACTGGTTGAACGTGCGGAGTTTTATAGCTATGAGCCATCTGCTCTAGAATATGAGTAGTGGGAGTCTGCCCCCCCCCAGCTTGAGAGACCGCTAGTTCCATACGGAACACACCGACATGAGCCACACTCTCCATAAGGCCAATCAGGTGAACTAGAGCGTCCTGAAGTATTGGGGTAGCAATGAATCCCTCTGGGACCTGAGCTTGTCCAACTAACTCTACTGGAACAAGGATCTACCCATCCTGCTCAATATGAGGCTCTGCAATAGGTGCTCGCATGCTTTAGGCTGAGCTCTGCCTTTGGCTCTACCTCGGCCTTGGCCTCTACCCCTGGTAGTGGTTGCAGCTTGGAGCTCGGATTCCTGATCAGCTACTGATGCATTACATGTTCTCATCATCTATGAGAGAATAACAATAGAATGATTCAAACTCAAAGACAGAATAAAATTGCACGATAGAGAAAGAAACAAATAAAGAAAGTGATATTTCCTAAAGTTTTATAGCCTCTAGAAGATAAGTACATACATTTTCATACCAATCCTTAAGACTCTACAGATCTCGCTCATGACTCTGAGACCTAGGAAGCCTAGTTCTATGATACCAACTTGCCACGACCCCAAAATCCCAACCAATAAAGGGTCGTTATGGCGCCTAACACTGTTTTCTAGGCAACAAACACAATGGAAAATATACAAGGAAAAACAATAAATAACCAACAGCCGAACAAATAACATATTTTGAAACAATTGTATGACAACATAGCAAGTTCAAAAACCAATAGCTAACATAAAACCACCTCAAGATTTGGTGTCACAAGTACATGAGCTTCTACATCCAATTAAATACATGGATCTGAAAAAAATGTAACATTTTCTGAAAATGGGTAAATAGTACAATAGAGGAGGTATATGACTCAAGGCCTACAAACGGGATGCAGCTCTACCTCGAATCACCAATGCAGTATCTGCAAAGCACCTCATGGGGCTCCGCAAGTACCGATGTTAGGATCTGCACAAGAAGTGCAGAAGTATTGTATGAGTACAACTGACCTAATATACTCCATAAGTGTCGAGCCTAACCTCGATGAGGTAATGACGAGGCTAAGACAATACAACTACAATAAATCTATACAATTATACATACATACACACACACGCACACGCACACGCACACACACACAAACACACAGACACACATACACACACACACACACACACACACACACACATATATATATATATATNGAGTAAGATGAAAAAATATAGTAGGGCAGGTATAGGGGAAATAGATGGAATTAGTAAATAAAGAATAATGAAGTAGACCTCTTTCCAAAATGGACAATGAAGCCGCCAAGTCAAAATTCGCATTTCCAAATCTCATGTAAAACAATGAAATCAATAAACTCGCACGATATCACTCTTCGTTCTTTGACTCTCATCCTCACCATATCAGATTAATGCAAGTTCACGATATCACCCATCGTGCTTTTACTCGCATCCTCAGATGATCATAATAAGAATGCATAAGTACGGCATCACCCTTCATGCTTTAACCTCTCATGATAGATAAGCATGTACCCGGCATCACCCTTCGTGATTTTATCCTCAAATTCACTCAATCAATGATATAAATATGCAAACAAGGCATGGCTACAACCTTCGTGCTTTTCACTCTTCCTCACCAAGCAACAACAACAACCCAAAGTATCAAGCAATGCAGAAAGAAAATTTCAACCTGAACAATAGTGTTAGAGTAAGCAAACTCAACTTTCAATATCACAACAATTTCAAAGCAATAAACATGATAGCGAATAGTCAAAGAATAAAATATCTATCTAAGGCATGGAAGGAATAGTAAATGAAACAACATGGTACAAATAAGGCAAATTCCACTCGCATGCTTTAGGCCATTACAACACATATACACTCGTCACTTTGCTTATACACCATACCCACACATAATTCACGTAGAAAATAGGTCAACAAGTCATAATACCCTCAAGTTAAAGTTAACCACGACACTCACCTCTTTATGCAACAAAATCATAATCAACCAGGGCTTTTGTTTTTGAACAATCCTCCAAACCAATAGAATCTAGTCAATTATTCATTCAATAATTAAAAATAAGCTTTAGAAACTATCCACGAATGAAAAAGGTTCAATTTTGATCATATTTGGAAAAGCCAACAAAAGTCAAACCCGGGCCCACTTGGTCGAAATTCAAAACTCAGACCAAACCTGATTACCCATTCACCTTCGAGCCCGATTATGTAATTTATTTTGAAATCCGACCTTAATTCAAGGTTAAATATTAATTTTACAAAAATAGTAAATTCTACCCAAAACTCCTAATTTCTACCTTGAAATTCATGGATTTTATGTTAAGCTTCATGAAAAGTAGTTGAAATTGATTGAAAACTAGTTAAAGATTCTTACTAATGAATTTGGGGAGAAAGTGTTCTTCAAAAATCTCCTCTAGAGAGCTTAGGGTTTAAACATGGAATAAAATAAGCTAAGTCCTGTTTCTCCCCACTTTTACCCAGCTGCAGGTATCGATGTTCGTAAATACGAAACTGATCGCAAATGCGATCGGTGTCTGAGATATGCATAAGTCGCAAATGTGATATATTCATCGGATTAGCGAATAGCCCCTAATCGCAAATACGAGTATTGCTTCGCAAATGTGAAACTCTTCTTACTACACACTGTGCCGCAAATGCGACTCTAAGATCGTAAATACGGTCCCATATCAGTTTACAAAAGTGAACTTTTCTTCTCAAACGTGAAGTCCTAGTCCCCAGCCCATGTTCGCATTTGCAAGCCAGACATCACAAATTCAAAGCTCGCAATTGCGATCGTGTCTTCTCAATTATGAGATCTGCAAGTTTACACCAGCAACAATTATGCATCTGCTGTTCCAAATCTGTTTGCAATGCATCTAAAACTCACTCGAGACCCTCGAGTTCCAAAACAAACATGCACACATGTGTAATAATATCATACAAACTCGCTCACTAACTCAAATCATCAAAATAACATCAATTATCAAGAATCGATCATCAGAACTCGAAATATTAACTTTGAAACTCATTTCTCTAACTTTCACATAGTTCGCCATAACTCCCTCGGGTATCTTGGGACCCCAACCAAATATGCACACAAGTCCAAAAATATCATACAAACCTACTAGAATCGTCAAAACACCGATCTGAGGTTGTTTACTAAAAATGTTGATCACGGTCAACTCTAGCGTCATTTTAAGTTAAAATCACGTTTTCTTCAAGATTTCACATAAAAGCTTTTTCCTAAAATGACACAGACCATGCACGCAAGTCATATAACATTAAATGGAGATATTGGAGGTCTCGAGACACATATTAAAACTAGTACTCAAAACGACCTATCAGGTCATCACATTCTTAAAATTGAGCTCATATGGAGTTGATTTGCGCATTGAATCGTGTATTGGATTGTTGAAATTCAAAGAATAAGTTTATGTTTCAGAACTTAAGATTAAAAATTTGAAGTTGAATTCAATAGATTGAACTATTTAAGATTGAAATTTCTGAAGTTGCATTTGAAATATAGACAAACTTCAGATTTGTGGCTTTCAGCTCATCGCAGGGCCAGCGCGATGCGTTGCCCTGGACCCTGAGTTGAAACTTTTCCCACTTCGCTCGAGACACATGGATTTGATGGACTTACACATCCCCCAACTCGTATAAAAATAGTTCTAAACATTATTTCGAGGGGAAGATGCTACAATACACGCACAGAACTCTCGGCATCAAGGATTATCAATTTTACTTCATTCGTCTTAGTATTTTCAATCACTCAAACACTTGTAAATTTGTTTAGTACTATCATGAGTTGATATGACCCATTAGTTATGGGGTTGTGATTTAACCATGAATATTGGTGTATGTCATTAACTTCTTCTTGATTATAATTCGCTATCATATGGTTGTTTCTTTAATTATGTGCTTAATTACTTGATTGTTTGGCCAGTGATTAAGTTCTGTTAACTATCTAGATTGTGCTACGTAAAGCTACATTTTGATCAGAGAATAATTGGAGAGATCTTAACTCTAAAGTATGGGCGTATTTATGGTTAGGATATGATTATACCTAATCACCATGCATACTTGAATATCATGATATTAATGCGTTCTTGATAGATTAATTTCATAGGAATATCGTTGTTAATCTATTTTGGGCAGGTGCATAGTAATCCACAAGAGTACTACGAGCACAAATTACTCGATTAATTAAAAACTATAAAATAAATTGTGTGAAAAGGGGAATTAGATATAACACAATAGGATTGGTGAATCGATCATAACCCTGGAATGTTATCTCTATTGAATTCACAACACAACCAACTTTCTATTGTGCTAATTTAGTTAACTATTTCTTTAGTTATTAGTAACAAAAGCTCACCCATTTATTGAGTTGACTTAGAAACATATTGAGTTGAAAATAGTAGGTAGTTAACACATGTCTCTGTGGGTTTGACACTCTACTCATCATTATATTACTCGTTGATCACGTATACTTGCATGTGCATTTGGGAGCAATAAGTTTTTGTTGGGGACTTGAATATTGACTATTTTACTAGATTTAGCTTTCGTTGTTTACTTCTTTAAGTCTAACGTTTCTTATTGGTTGCTCTAATCTCAGGGATTTTTCTTGAATGTGAAGGGTTAGGAACCAAGATAGAATTTAAGACTTTGACCTAGAACCTGAGAGAACATTTCACAGAAGGTTGAGAGAAGCAATGGAATCGAATAATCTTCAGGCACTTGTTCAACTACCTGTGGAGATGGCAGACATGCAACCATTGGCAGTACAGGAGGGTGCGATGGCCAGCATTGCTAATGTTACCTCCAGCATTGTGAAGCCCAGAATCACCGGACACTTTGAGCTTAAACATAGTATGATCCAACTATTACATGCAAACAGGAAATTCATAGGTCTACCACATAAAGATCTGCATCAATATATTTTGAACATTTTGAAGATCAGTGATGCTTATATCACAAATGGAGTCACACAGGACTATGTGAGACTTGCATTATTTTTATTTTCTCTCTATTGGGCTAACTCTATTACATCATGGAATGACTTAGCTCTCGAATTCTTAGCATGATTCTTCCATTTAGGTAAAATTTCAAAAATCATAAGTGAGATAGTTGATTTTAAACAGAATGAGGGGGAGTCCTTATATTCTGTGTGGGAGGGCAAGAGGTTGCTTCGAGATGTCCCCATCATAACTAGACTAATAAGGTGTTGGTTCATACCTTCATAGAATGACTACACCCTGAGACTAAGATCGTGGTAGATGTTCCAGTTGGTGGTCATGTGTTGGAGAAACGTTTAGATGAAATATATGCATTGTCGAATAAATTCTCCAAGAGAAATTTTGATTAGCAAGGAGAAACAGACATACATACAGTCCAAAAAATTGTGGGGTCCTTGAGTTAGATTTTGTTTATGCTTTATTGGCATAGGCTGCTACATTGGACAACTAGTTCAATAAAATGGTCATGGCTCTAAATAAACAACAAGCTCAACCAATGCAGCAAGTGCGGGCATTTTGTGAAGTTTGTGGAGAGGGTCACATGAGTGATCTATGCTTAGGAAATCCAGAGTCAATATACTTTGTGGGTAATACAAATCGAGGCCAGGAAAATTAGTATGGAAACACCTACAATTCGAACTGGAGGAACCGCCCAAACTTTTCATGGGGTGACAATCAAGGTACTCAGAATTAGTACAGGCCATAAGCTCCTTAACAATAATTTCGATCACCACATGTTGAAAACTAACCCAATTGGAAAAAAATGAATAGATGCTAAATTAGATGATGGCTGATAATCAAAATCTAGAAACAGCTATTCAGAATCTAGAATGACAAATGGGGCAACTTGCTAGTGCCAAAAATACTCGGCCGGATGAGGCCTTTTCAAGTGACGTCGAAGAAAATCCCAAGGTTCATGTTAACACAGTGACACTCTGAAATGGAAGAGAGTTGGTGTAAGTGCCCTCCAAAAAGAGAAAACAAGTCACTTATGATGAAAAATAGGTTAAGTGGAAGATGAGGTACCTAAATAAATTGTTGAAGAAAGGACGAAAAAAAAGGGATGGCAAAGCCACCATCACCTAGAGTAGCTAAGCCACCGCCTCCTTTCCCGCAGATATTGTAAAATGTTAAGGACAATGCTGCTTACAAGAAATTTCTAGACATTCTTAAGCAAGTACAGATCAATACTCCTTTGTTAGAAATCTTGCAGGAAGTTCTAGGGGTGGGCATTTGGTACTTCGGTTCGGTATTTAATAATTTCGGTTCGGTATTCGGTTTATCAATTTTTTATACCAAAATATTTAGGTACGGTTCGGTATTTCTTATTTTGGTTCGGTACGGTTTCGGTTTAAACCAAATCTATGTTATAAGTCTTGTGCCTATTCAAATCTGTAGCTCTTAGGGTTGAAAAGATACGTTTCAACTTTTGAAACCAATACAACTAGGATTATTTACTAGCATTTTACTAAACACGGAGGAAATGCAAGGAAGCATCTTATAATACCATTGGCTAATACAAGAGAAAAAGTTGCACATAAGTATTACAACTTACACGTAAAAAATAACAATTCCTTTTATGCCTCTACTATAAAGCCATATTTTATCCTAAAGAAAAAAGAAGGATAGTTGAACAGTCCATTCAAGCTCAATGCCAAAGATAGTTGACTGCCTATACAGTATACACTTTTTATCTATGCTCCAAAATTTATAGAAGTTCTTAATCTCCTTGGTGGAACCTTGCTAAAGCCTAAGGGTAAGGAATTAGGGAATTAGGAATTTTGGACTTTTGAGGTGTGGGCTTAAAGTTATTGAGCTAAAAAATAAAAATAAAGTTGGGCTTGGACTAAACTATTTCGGTATTTTCCTCCAGGGCCTAGCTCAAGTGGCAAATGGTAGTGGATTTGTGTCTTAGGTCACAGGTTCAAGCCCCCATACAATGCAAAGCAAAGCCTGGTATTTAAGTGGAGAAGGGTAGAGGGGCGGACCCATTATCCACCGAGTTTCGAAGGCTGCGGTTGGTCCAAAGGATCGGCCCCAGAAAGATTTCTCGGTCATCCAAAAAAAAAAATTATTTCGATATTTCGGTATACCAAAATAACGAAATATAAAACACTCAATACCGTATACCGAACCAAAATACCGAAATACCAAAATTTATATACCAAAATAAACTGAAATACCGAAAAAACCAAAACCGAAATACCAAATTAATTCGGTTCGGTTCGGAATTCGATTTTTTGGATTTTATGCCCACCCCTAAGAAGTGCCTAAATATGCAAAATACATCAAAGACATTGTGGAAAATAATAAAAGGTTAGACGAGTTTAAGATAATGTAGTTCAATAATCCAAAGAATACTACCTCAGAGTTGAAGGATCCAGGGTGTTTCGCTATTTAGCTCTTGATTGGTAAGCTCACAGTCGGGTAAGCATTGTGTGATTTTGGAGTGGGAAAAAATTTGATGTCGCTATCTGTGTTCAAATAATTAGGATTGGGCGAGCCTCGACCCACCATAGTGATATTGCAATTGGCATACTAATCCCTTGTTATCCCAAAAGGGGTGATTGAATATGTGTTAGTCCAAGTAGGGTCTTTCATATTTCCTACTGATTTTATTATCTTAGACTGTGAGCCTGATCAGGAAGTCCCATTTATTTTGGGGCGTCCATTCCTAGCCACGGGCTGAGCTATTATTGATGTTTGTGAAGAGGAAATGACATTGAAAGTGAGTGATCGAGTAGAGATTATCAATATTTATAGAGCACTCAATTTGGCAGTCCACTATGAAGAGTTGCCCATAATTTCTGTGGTGGAGAATAATGCGACCATGGTGATGCCTTATATGAGCCCCACAAACCTCCTTGAACGAGCTTTATTGGGGGATGAAGAAGAAGGTGAAGATTTTTGGTGGAAGAGATTGAGCAAGTTCTTAACATGACATTCAAGTATGTTTATGGGCTTGGAAAATTCAAAGAATTAGATCGACCAGTGACATTGGCTCCTCCTAAACCATCCATTGAAGAAGCTTCGAAATTGGAACTCAAGCCTCTACCAGTGCACTTACCATATGCCTACTTGCGAAGTGCTAAAACACTGCCAGTGATTATCTCATCTAGCTTGACTACATTGCAAGAAGAAAAGCTACTATGAGTGCTTCATGAGCACAAGAGGGATATTGGGTGGACAACTGTTGATATCAAGAGAATCAATCCATTATTTTGCATGCATAAACTTTTGACGGAAGATGGACACCGTCCAAGTGTTGAGCAACAAAGGAGGTTGAATCCCATCATGAAAAATCTATAAAGAAAGAAACAATCAATTGGCTTGATGTTGATGTCATCTTCCCTATTTCTAATAGTAATTAGGTAACTCTAGTGTAATGTGTCCCTAAAAAGGACAGGATGACTATAGTAGAGAATGATAAAAAAGAGCTAATTACTACTTGTTGTTAAAGGGTGGAGAGTATGCATTGACTATAGAAAGTTCAACAAGGGAACCAGTAAGGATCACTTCCCACACTCATTCATTGACCAAATGTTGGACAGGTTGGTTGTAAATGAGTACTACTTGTTCCTTGATGAATATTCGGGGTACAACTAGATTGTTATAGCCCCAGAAGATCAAGACAAAATAAAGTTCACATGTCCTTATGGAACTTTCTCTTTCAAGAAAATTCCATTCGATCTTTTCAATGCATCAGCCACTTTCTAGAGGTGCATGATGTCCATTTTCACTGACATGGTGGAAATTTTGTATAAGTCTTCATGGATGATTTTCCATTATTTAGGTATTCTTATTATGATTGTTTGAACATTTTGGCCAAGGTGCTAGCTCGATGTGAAGAAACGATTTGATGCTGAATTGGGAAAAGTACCATTTTGATGGTTCAAGAGAACAGTGCTCTAGGACATAGAGTTTCAAGGAGCGGCATTGAATTTGAGAAGGCAAAGATGGAGGCAATTGCAAAATTGGCACCGCCCATTTTTTGTGAAGGATGCCCGAAGTTTCTTGGGACATATATGTTTTTATAGACTCTTTATTAAAGATTTTTCAAAAATTGCTACTCCCTTGTGCAGGTTGCTTGAAAAGGATGTGGCATTAATTTGATAAGGCCAGTATGAAGGCGTTTAATGAACTCAAGAAGAGGTTGGTGGATGCACCAATTATTGTGGAACCAGATTATTGCTTGTTGTTTGAACTTATGTGTGATGCAAGTGACAATGACATTGGAGCACTGTTGGGCTAGAGAAAAGATAAGATGTTTCACTCTACATACTATGTGAATAAGACTTTTGATGATACACAGTTAAATTACACCACCATGGAAAAGGAGTTGGTGGTGGTTGTGTGAGTATTGGAGAAATTTCGAGCCTACTTCGTGGGAACAAAAGTCATAGTCCACAACGATCATGCAGTAATCAAGTACCCATTTTCTAAAAAGGAGTCCAAACATGGATTGATGCGCTAGGTTTTATTGTTCCGGGAATTTGATGTAGAAATACGAGATCGGGAGGGCACAGAAAACCAAGTGCTAGACCATTCGGATGTAGAACCATGAGCTCGTGGAAGAAGGTGGAAAATTAAGGAGATATTCCTTGATGAGTAACTTTTTCTAGCACACATGATTCTATCCTGAGGTAAGTGGATTATGTGAACTACCTTGTAAGTGGAGTTCTCCCGCAAGAAATTCAGTCTAAGGTTAAGAAGACGTTCCTACATGATGTGAAATTTTACTATTGGGATGAGCCATTCTTGTACAGACATTGTGTTGATCAATTGATTAGGAGGTGCATTCCTGAAAGGAGGTGGAATAAGTGTTATATTATTTACATGCCTCATCTTATGGGGGTCATCATGGAGGCGATAGGACAACTGCAAAGTTGTTACAGTTGGGGTTCTATTGACCAACTTTATCCAAGGATGCACATGCATTTGTTAAGAAGTGTGACCATTGCCAAAGAATAGGAACCATCACAAGGAGGCATGAGATGCCTTTGACTAATATCCTAGAAGCGGAGATTTTTGACGTGCAGGGCATACATTTCATGGAAACATTCCCATTTTCTAGAGTAAACAAGTACATGTTGTTAGTAGTGGATTACATGTCCAAATGGGTGGAGGCCGTTGATTTGCTGACCAATGATGCAAAGGTGGTGGCCACTTTTATGAAAAAAGAATATATTTTCGAGGTTTGGGACTCTATATGCGTTAATTAGTAATGAAGGAACCTATTTCTAGAATCAGTTGCTGAATAACCTTCTATCCAAATAGAGGGTCCACCACAGAGTCGCCACCATATCTCACCCACAAACAAGTGGACAAGATGAAGTGTTAAATAGATAAATCAAGCAAATATTAGAAAAAATAGTGAATGAATAGTAAGGATTGGGCAGCAAAGTTTGATGATGCCTTATAGGCATATAGAACTGCATAAAAAAAGCCAACTAGAATATCTTTGTACAAGCTTGTGTATGGGAAGGCATATCACTTGCCAGTCGAACATGAGCATAAAGAGCAGTCAATAATTTGAATTCGACTTGGAAGTTGCAAGCAAGAGGAGGCTCTTACAATTGAATGAGTTAGATGAGTTCAGGCTACACGCTTACAAAAATGTCAAGCTTTACTAGGAGAAAGCCAATAGATGGCATGACAGGCGTATCCAACCCCGTCACTTTGAACCAGGCCAAAAGATATTATCAGTTAATTCCAAACTCAAGTTGTTTCCTCAGAGTTTAGAATCAAGGTGGTTGGGTCCATTTGAGGTGGTAAAGATCACCCCATATGGTGAAATCGAGTTGCACACTTTAAATAGAGAAAGAACCTTTTTAGTGAAGGGGAAAAGAGTCAAGCATATTGGGGGAGGTGTTATTGATTGTCAAAAGACTAAAGTGCTACTCCCGATGAGTAAGAGAAGCCATGCGTCATCCCGCGATGTTAAATTGGGTGCTTGTTGAGAATCAACCCAATTTTTATTGCATTCATAAATTTGATTTTATCTTTTTAAGTTTGAATGTAGAATAGCATGTTGATTTTCTTTGTAGTTATAAAATTCGTGGGTAGGAGTGGCATTGGAATGTGCAAGAGATGTATAAAATACTCGGGCGGAACGAGAGCTTTCAAAAAAGAAGCGCTCTGGCAAGGTAACCCAGCATCCAGGCCTACAGCTCCCGCTACACGCATTGGGTCCAGAATAAATTTCATCCCAGCATACAAGCAGCGCAACGCTCTGGCAAGGTGCCCAGGTAGGTGTTTTAAATTTTTTTATTATTATTTTTCTCTTTATTTAACCTATTGACCCCTTGACCCCGACCCATATACCCATTTTAACTCACCTAAAAACCCATCCCACTACCCATTCCCCTCCCTCTTAAAATAAAATAACCCTAACTTTTTTCCCTCTCTCTCCCCGTTCTCTCTAACCCTCCCATCCCTCACTCTTTCTCTTTCCCTGTTTCTCTCTCTCTCTCTCTCTAGGGTTGTCTCTTTTCCTCTCTTCTTTTGATTTTATTTTATTTTACTTGTGTTTTTGTTGTTTTCCCCCTACTCTTCCCTCACTATTTTAACCCCCCAACCAACGAATCCCCACCCCAAATACCTCCTAGTTTGTAGCTTGAATTACTTTGGTGAGTAGTGTCAACATGTAAAAATTGGATGGTGGGATTGTTGTGATTTCTTTACACGGGTTAGTAAGATATAAGTCCCGCTAATGCATTTAAATTTGGGAGGGTATTCTGGATACCCCATTGTTGGACTATACTGAACACACTTGATGCCCACCACGTGTTTGATGAATTTTTTGAAAGAAAAATTTGTACGCTGGTGAAGTCTGAGTAGTCGAGCATTTATGCATGATATTTCGGGCTAAGTGTGGCGTACTTTAGGGATGTTTGAGAATGCCCAGAGATTGATTGTTTGAATGCCATAGCCCGCCGACTCGCGATTTTTGTGTATCTTGTTTGTTGAATTGTATGACGTACTTTAGGATAGTTAGTGTATCATCGTAGTTCTTAGTAAAAGGGGGTCAAACTTCTCATGATTGAATTCCAACAAACACCATTATGCTCTATTTGAAGGATTTAATTGGTAACTTGTGTGATATATAACATATGCTTGATTGGCATGGGGAAGACTTGAGTACCCATTACAATTGTTGGACAACACTTGTTGGTATGCTATTCAACCAATGTGAGTATTTTGCATAGGGCCATCGGTTCTAAGTGTTGAGTAATCTTATACTTTCATTTTGACCTTAGGTGAATTTCTTGATCATTTCTCCCATGCAAGGTAATTCTTTTGTAGGTTGCCATGGCTCGTGATGGCCCGGAAAAGAAAAAGGTGTGGGGAAGTCCTCCACTACTGATCCCCTTCCCAAGAAGCGTAAACAAGGCGAGGACACTTCTAGGAAAGCGAAAGGAAAGTAAGTCGTCGAGGGATTCAGGAACACACCTTCAGGACCGCGTCCCAAGTTGAAATTGGTTCGCGAGGATGATATCTAATGGTACCACTCATTTGGACATATGGGAGGTATTTCTCAAAGATAAAGATTAATGTAGCTACTTTGGAAAAGAAATTCCCACAGGTGCTGAAGCAGCTAAAAATCTTGAAGATGGACAAGTTGCTTGAGTGTCCAAGGCATGAAAACTTGAGCATGCTCAAGGAATTAAATGCAAATTGGAATAACAAAGGGTATTTGCATGTCGTGGGTAAGGGAAAAGGAAGTACCACTTGACAGGGATGCTTTGTGCAAATTACTGGGGGTAGCCAGTCCGAGCCCGAAAATTCTGTCGTTGTGTGTGAAAAATCCAACCTACACCCTGCCTTTCTTCACACACTTTTTGGCATGGATTCAAATACTAAGTGGACGAGGACAAAGGCTTGCACCCATAATGATCTTCCAAGGGTGGACTTCGACAAGACTGCAAAGGTATGGCACAATTTTGTGCAAGCAAGCTTCATGCTAGTGGAACACAATACAGGTTGCACTCGGGCTCGAGTGTGCTTGATATACTTTTTGATGATTGGGAGGCCGGTCAATGTCGGAGAGTTATGCTTTGGGAGATGTCCCTTCCTCCGTTTGGATGCTAGATAAAGAGGTATTTTTATGGCAATCTTCTAAACCAATATATGTCGTCTCTTGAGGTGCCTGAATACCTAGGGTACGATGAGGTGGAGGAAACTCCTAAAGATTTGATGGGCATCACTGCATTGTTGGACACTATACCAAGATGAGCACTACAGCTAGGACTGAACACTAGGAGAACTTCATATGGTACACCTATGGGTTGCTGAACTTGATGATGTGCTACCTTGGAGTGACTGATGATGAGAGGACGTAGTTGAACACTAATTACCCGTTTTCTTGGACCACACAGAGTACCAGCTAATAATAAAGTATTGGGCCAATGGCATTCGTGCCACTTGGTGTGGATGAGGATGAGACCGAAGCTTCGACGGGTGTGCATTATTAGGATGACCAGTCTGAGTATGACCCGAAGGGGTAGTAGGGATTTTTTTCCCACCCTACCTTTAATTTGCTATTTTGTTATGCATCGGGGACTATGGATGCTTTATATGCGTGGTGGGAAAATGAATTCATGCGTACAATATTTGTGAATAATCTATATTTTTGTTAGTAGTCATAATTCATTATTTAATATTAGTATAGCATTTAGAGTTAGTAGAAAAATATGAAAAGGAAAAAAAATCAAAGAATTTAGACTTTTTACGACGATGGATCTCTTAAACAGCTTTCTTGAGGGATTAAGGTCCGATTAAAAAATACCAAAAAGTTTTCCTTTTATTTTTACTAGTGGTAGTTAGGTATCAATCCCCTTGGTTTTTCTTCAGGCACCGATTCTTTTCCAAGGATATAATTTGAATCGGGTAGTTTTTTTTATCTTTGTAGGAGTAGGATAGGAAGTGAAAACTGAGTTGCTCTAGATATTTTTTGACGTGTTTGATGCTGGCACATTTAGGCTATGGCATGCAGTTTATCTTCGTATTATATTAGGGTTGAAATTTGATGCCTTAGTTGTCACGACCAAAAATCCACCTAATCGTGATAGCACCTAAACCTAGTGCTAGGTAAGCCAAACATAGAATAATGTATCTGAATTGAGAGATCATTAACAACAAGAATAAAACTAACTTAAATTCTATACAATATCCCAAGGACTGGTAGTACAAATCCTAAACTACTATGAGCAAGAGGTAGCTTGAATCTGGAACACGGGTACGTCTTTAATGTAAGGATTTTTCTTTCACAGATACGCAACTCCAAGATATGCACGCAAGGTGCAAAAGTGTAGTATGAATACAACTGAACTCATTTACTCAGTAAGTATCTTGACTAACCTCGGTGAAGCAATGACGAGGTTTTAAGTTAAAAGATACTCACTTATTATTTTTACTTGGGCAGATGATAAGCGGGAAAAAAGATATGAGATAGTGAAATGAATGACCACACAATGAAACGAAACAAGAATATAAATGACAAAGGGCCCAAGAATATCATCACTTCTTAGTCTCACAACACAGTATGGTAACGGAAACCAACATCCAAAATATTACTATTGTACAACCTTTCTATTGCGGCGCGCAACCCGATCGACATATATATACAATATTGTTGCGGCGTGCAACCCTATCCACATATAAAAATACTACTGTTGTAGCGTGCATCCCGATCCTCAAATATATAATACCGTTACGGGTGAAACCCGATCCACACATATTAATAATATCGTTAATGCATGCAACGGGATCCATATAATAACAATACTGTTGAGGCACGCAACTCGATCTATATATATTAATAATACCATTGCAGCATGCAACCTGACCCACACATATTTAATACCGTTGCGGCATGCAACCCGATTCATATATATATATATATATATATATGTAATACTGTTGCACTGTGCAACCCAATCCATATATAATAATAATACTATTGTGGCGTGGAACCCATCCACATATAATATAAGATCATTTGAAACTACAACAACAATCAAACACGATAAATATCACAACGTAACACCAAGAAAATGAACCAATGTATTTAGGTAGGAAACACAAACTCAAACGAAGTAAGATCGGCAGCACAATATCCAAGACCTAGTCTCCCGTTTATAATGACAACATTCCACAAATCATAAACACACAACCAATTTAAAAGTCACCCAATCTGGCTAAGCAAACAAGAGTAGGACATGAAACGAGTAAAGATATTTGACAAGTAAAAACAATATCAAATGGAGGCATTAAGTAAGTAAAATCATGCAACAAGTAGAGGCAGGTAGCAAGTAAAAGTATATAATAAGTGAAGGCATGTAACATGTCAAGGCATCTAATAAGTAAAGCACGTAACAAATAGGGGCATGCAACATGTAAGGGATAATAACAAGTAAAGGCATGAATTTGGAAGGACATGTAGTAAAAGTAAATCAAGTAAAAAATCTTAGAAGCAACAGTAACAGATAAGGTAGGAACATAGATATAATAGAAACATGCCAAAAGGAAACGCAGAGGTAACTGCATAAGGAATATAAGCCTGAAAGTAAACATACAAAACAGAAAACATTAATAGAGACCAAAACAGAGTGCATGTAAGTATTTAACGTTCGAGTAATCATAACAAAAAAATCCAACTCCCATTCTTTTCACACAGAAATAACCAACTGACCAATCTTATTTCAAACCACACAGGAATACTCATCGTGCATGTAGGAATGCAAATTTTATTGAATGTAAATTCAATAAAATTATTTGGACCATTTTAAATATATTAGTCCAAATAAATATTATGGGATAATATAATAGAATTAATTATTTAAGTCCAATAAATATTGACTGGGCTAGCTATCACGGCCCCAAATCCCAACCGGCCGTGATGGCGCTTATCGTGGAACTAGGCTAGCCAATATATCACGTGATCACAATTTCTTTTAAAAACATCCCATTTCCGAAATCTGAGTATTTCATAAATATACAGAACTACTGAATAAAGAAGCTCATCATAGAACAATACTGAGATCCCCAAAATCCGGAGCCAACGTGTCATGAGCATCTAGTGAAATAATCCAAAATAAATCATTATAATACAAATCTCCTAATCAAAGCTAAATACACAGGAAGGGAAAACAGAGATGTTGCGGACGTTGGACAGCTACCTCTATATCCCACAATCCGGCTCCGGTGTGGACGATAAAGGCTAATGCTCGAGGTTTGCTCATGAATCTACACGCAGAGGTGCATGAAGTAATGTGAGTATACCAACTCAGTAGTAATGAAAATAAATCAAGTCTGAGCAGCAAGAACCATATAAAATCAATGTCATCAAATCACAGGAGACACAACCTTACTTTCGAATAGTATAACATAGATGTATGAAATCGTCATGCCTTAAAAATCAACTTCTGAAAACCCTTTAACAATATATATTTTTCAACAACTTCAACCGAAAGGTCTAGCATAAAAATGAAATGAATCATATAGAGGCCCCTCGGGCAAAACATATTACATAAGCTCAGAATGAAAGTAGCGGAATCATCAGTAGCCCCTTGGGCAAAAGATGTATCATAATCATCCCCTCGGGCATGCCTCACAGTCACTCATAATCAGTCACTCAGCACCTCACAGTCACTCATAATCAATCACTCAGCACATCACAGTCACTCATACCTCCCAATCACTCGTCACTCGGCACTCGGCACTCGCACTCAGTAGGTACCTACGCTCACTGGGAGTGTATACAGAATCCGTCTTCGGAGAGGCTCCTTCAGCCCAAGCGCTAAATAAACAGCCAAATCATGGAATCAACCGCTCTCAGGCTCTCGGCCTGTCTCATATCATAAATATCCTCACAACATTGGCCATCGGCCGCACTCAGTCAGACACTCTCAACATGCCACTCGGGCCATAAGTAAAACGGGGTTCTCTACCCGAAAATAGTATTTCATTTCAAGAAAAAGTAAATATCATCAAATAGGAGTGTCAACAATTTCACAAGAAGACTGAGTGTATAATCATAGTTTCAAGTAGTGAGAATATCAATAAAGTAGCCCCCAAGGGGTTAAAACAGATTGGCACTAGGCCCCAAACATGGCTCATAGCCCAGATATTACACAATTCTTTTAGAACATAATTAACATAAGGTTTGAGTAAATATGCAACTCATTAGATGCCGCGGAGAGGACCTAGTCCAATCCAAAAGTCAGTACGCGCCACACACTCGTCATCCGACATGTGCGTCATTCTAGAAACAGCAAAAATACGAAGTCCGGGGTTTCATACCCTCAGGACAAGATTTATAGCCATTACTTACCTCTACCGGGCCGCGACACTAGTTCGCAATGCACTAGCCCCTTAAATTGGCTCCCGATTGTACCGATTCTAGCCAAAATCAGTTCAACATCATTAAAATATACTTAAGGAGCACAACCCAATCGAAAATCATCAAATTAAACAAAAATCTCGAAATTCAGCCAAACCCGAGCCCCGGGCCCACATCTCAGAATTCAATAATTTTTACATCATTAGAAACGTCCTCCCACGATTCTATACATACCAAGAACACTAAAATCAGACCACAATTGCGCACTCAAATCCTCAAAAGAAAAATCCAAATTCACATGCACCTTTCATCCCCAATTTTGGGTTTAATTCCAGCAATTTATGATTTAATTACTTAGAAAATGACATATAAATGAGTTATGAAGTTAAAAACCTTACCTCCAAGTGATTCCCTTCAATTCCCTCTTTAATCCTCTCAAAAGTGCTCCCAAATTTGTCAACAATGGAGGAAATATGAGCTAATCTCGCACAACATCCCTTTTAAAACATTCTGCCCAGCCATTATATTTTCTTCACTGCGATCGCGAACATTGGCATGCGATCGCGATGCACAGACAAACCAATCAATGCGATCGCAGACCAAAACACACAATCGCATAGAACAAATTCTCCACCCCACACACGCGCCTCAAAATCCTCTACGTGATCGCATAAACACCCACGCGATCGCACTGCCTTACCTGACCAACCTATGCGATCGCAATCCTAACCACGCGATTGCATAGAACAAACTGCCTGCCCCACTCGTTTACTCTACGCGATCGCAAACATCCTCCCGCGATTGCGTAGAAGGAAACCAGAACCTCCCACCAGCAAAAACATCTGCCCAGTTTTCAAGCCAAGAGTTGGTCCGTTAACTACCCGAAACATACCCGAGACCCTCGGAACCTCAACCAAACATACGAATATATCCCATAACACCATTCAAACTTAGTCGAGCCTTCGAAACACCAAAAACAATGCAGCAACACCAAAATAACATCAAATTCAAGCCTATGAACTTTGAAACTTCCAAATTTCGCCAACTACGCCGAAACCAACCAAAACACCTCCGATTGACCTGAAATTTTGCAGACACATCCAAAATTACATTACAAACCTTATCCAACTTCCGGAATTCCATTCTGACCCCAATAGCCTATTTTCCAATGCCGATCGGAAATCGCCAAAAACTAACTTTCGCCAATTCAATCCTAATTCTACACCGGACATCAAAACTTCATTCCGAACACACTCCTAAGTCTCACATCACCTAACGAAGTTATCCGAGCCATAAAATCTGCATTCCAAGGTCGTTCACCAATAAGTCAACTCTCAATTGACTTTCTCAACTATTAGGCTACTTTAAGAGACTAAATTCCTAAATTCTCACCATAATCACTCCGGACCCAAACCAACTGACCCAACACAACAAAAACAGGCTAGAAATATATAACAAATGCAGAAATGGGGGAAATGGGGGTAAATCTCACGGAACGACCGGTCGGGTCGTTACATCCTCCCCCTCTTAAACAAATGTTCATCCTCGAACGGGTCTAGAAACATAACTGGAGCCTCGAATAAGTGAGGATATCTGTCCCGCATCTCCGCTCGGTCTCCCAGGTGGCATCCTCCACCGGCTGCCCTCTCCACTGAAGCTATATCCTTAGACCTCAGCTGCCTGACCTGACGACCCAAAATAGCCACTAGCTCTACCTCATATGACATATCACCCTTGAGCTGAACCATGCTGAAGTCCAAAACATGGTAAGGGTCACCAACATACTTCCGGAGCATCGAAACATGGAATACTGGACGAATACTCGATAAACTGGGAGGCATAGCAAGCCTATAAGCCACCTCCCCAACCCTCTGAAGTACCTCAAATGTTCCAATGAACCTAGGACTCAGCTTCCCTCTCTTCCCGAATCTCATAACACCCTTCATGGGTTACACCTTCAGCAACACCTTATCCCCAACCATGAAAGACACATCTCAGACCTTCCGGTCCGCATAACTCTTCTTCCTAGACTGCACCGTGCGAAGCCACTCCTGAATCAACTTTGTCTTGCTCAAAGCATCCTGAACCAAGTCTGTACCCAATAGCCGAGCCTCACCCGGCTCAAACCAACCAATCGTAGATCTATACCTCCTACCATACAAAGCCTCATACGGAGCCATCTGAATGCTCGACTGATAGTTGTTATTATATGCAAACTCCGCTAGTGACAGAAATTGATCCCACGAACCGCCAAAGTCAACCACACAAGCACGCAACATGTCCTCCAAAATCTGAATGGTACGCTCCGACTGCCCGTCGGTCTGAGGATGAAACGTTGTGCTCAGTTCAACCTGAGTACCAGACTCTCTCTGCACGGCTCTCCAAAACTGAGATGTGAACTGAGTGCCTCTGTCGGAAATGATAGAAACTGGAACCCCATGCAAACAGACAATCTCCCTGATATAAATCTCAGCTAACCTCTCCGATAAATATGTAGTACCAACAGGAATGAAGTGCGCGAACTTGGTCAGCCGATCCACAATAACCCATATAACATCAAACCTCCTCGAATTCTGTGGGAGTCCAACTAAGAAGTCCATGGTGATCCGCTCCCATTTCCACTCCGGAATATCAAACTTCTGAAGCAATCCACCCAGTCTCTGGTGCTCATACTTGACCTGCTGACAATTGAGACACCGATCCACAAAATCCACACATCCTTCTTCATTTTCCTCCACCAATAATGCTGCCTCAAATCCTGATACATCTTCGCGGCACCCGGATGGATGGAATACCGCGAACTATGAGCCTCTGCTATAATCAAATCTCAAAGCCCATCTACATTGGGCACGCAAATCCGGCCTTGCAACCTCATGACCCCATCATCTCCAATAACCACATCTCTGGAATCACCGCGACGGACCCGATTCTGAAGAACAAGTAAATGTGGATTATCATATTGGCGTTCTCTAAGCTGATCGTAAAGAGAAGATCTGGAGGCTACACAAGCCAACACCCGCGGCGGCTCTGATAGATCCAATCTCACCAAATGACCTGCTAAGTCCTGAACATCAAGAGCTAATGGTCGCTCTGCTACTGGAAGGTAAGCTAAACTCCCCAAACTCTCTGCTCTGCGACTCAAGGCATCGGCCACTACATTGGCCTTCCCCGGGTGATATAAGATAGTGAGATCATAATCCTTGAGGAGCTCTAACCATNCCGCTCCCAAGCCAACTCTAGAAGTATCATAATAAAGTGTGTAAGAACTCGAGCCAGCAGGCAAAACTAGTACTGGAGCTGTAGTCAATGCTGACTTGAGCTTCTGAAAGCTCTCCTCACACTCATCAGACCATCTGAATAGAGCACCCTTCTGGGTCAATCTGGTCAAAGGCGAAGCAATCGAAGAGAATCCCTCCACAAAGCGACGGTAATATCTCGCCAAACCAAGGAAACTCCTAATTTCTGTAGCTAAGGATGGTCTGGGCCAACTCTGCACCGCCTCTATCTTCTTTGGATCAACCTGAATCTCCTCACTGGACACCACGTGCCCCAAGAAAGCTACCGATCCCATCCAAAACTCACACTTGGAGAATTTCGCATAAAGCTTCTCCTCCCTCAATCTCTGTAACACAACTCTCAAATGTTGAGCATGCTCTTCCTGGCTACGAGAATAAACCAGGATGTCATCAATGAACACAATGATGAAGGAATCAAGATAAGGCTGAAACACGTTGTTCATCAATTGCATGAACGCAGCTGGGGCATTGGTCAGCCCAAACGACATAACCAAGAACTCATAATGACCATACCTGGTCCTGAAAGCAGTCTTCGGAATATCAGAATCCCGAATCCTCAACTGATGGTACCTAGATCTCAAATCAATCTTGGAAAATACTCTGGCTCCCTGAAGCTGGTCAAACAAATCATCAATACGGGGCAAGGGATACTGGTTCTTCACCGTAACCCTATTCAATTGCCGATAGTGTATCTCAAAAATCTATCTTCCCAAACCACATTCTTCTTGGTCCTCTCCTGCCCATCCTTTGCAACCTAGCCCCTTTTTCCATCATTGAGGCCATCATCATAATCAAAGGCAGGTGCATTTGCAATGGACTCATGGGTAGTGGTCGATATGCCTTGGGATGTGTCCTAGGATGTAGAAGGCTCATTTGGGGGCTCAGACTGCCCTTGTGGTCAAGATTGCTCCTCATTGTGATCTTCAAACTGAGCTAATAAGTTTCCTTCAGAGGCTTTCCTAGATGATACATAAGAATTAGAGTCCAATAAGCTTCGTCCTCTCCCCCTACCGATTTTTTGCTTTTTAGATATCATATTTTACACACTAGGTGACAAGGCACCTCTATCTCTGCCCTTTGCTTTGGCTATCCGGACCTTTGGAAGTCTCGACATTTCCTCTTCATCGTACCATTGTTTATTGAAACACAAAATGAATTATTAGTGGTTATACAAGTCGTTGAGATATGGTACAAGGTAGTTATAAGTCATATTAGAAGGAGGGGGAAGCATAAGAGCATTAGTGACTACTATATCAAAAATGCAGAAGGCAGGCAGGATGTGCGGTCCATAAAATTCCACCTGCAGTACAAAAAATTCGAAGTGCAGCCTCACTTCAGTGTGGATAAATCAACTCACAGAGAGAAGTCTCTGATGGACAGTGCAGACTAGCTTTTGGAGCTGCACCAATCCAACTGTGGTCCGCAAAATTTAAAGTGTGGTCCGCACTTGAGTATAAGAAATCAGGCCCCAGAGAAGAAGTTCTCTAAAGGACAGTACGGACCTCTTTTGCGACTACAAAAATACAACTGCAGTCTGCATAATAAGTTTGCGGCAACAAACTCATGTAATCAGCCATGTGGTTCAAACAAGCAATTGCGGTCCGCACAATGAGTAAACAAAGGAGACAAATAATTTTTTTGTTTGAAGCCTAGTAAAATTAATCTAACTATTTCAAAATTAATAGGCTACAGATGAAAAGCATGATTCTGATGATTAGCAACAATGTTAAACCCATTCTAAGTCACAAATAACCCACTCATAATTTAACCCACATAGAGCAGACACAAGATATTATAATAGAGATGACCCAAATTAAGATAAAAATCAAATTCAAAAGAAAATTAGAAAATATTGAAGCGTGTCGTACCAGAGTGTGCTAGTGCAAATAGGAAGATTGGAATGTAAGTGAATGATGGTGGACAACTGTAACGACCCCGACCGATATTTTGAGCTCTAGCGCGCCGTTCGGCGGTTTGAGGACATGAGCAACCTCGTGTCAGGTATTATGACTCGTAGGCATTGTCGGATTTGAATTTTGGGAAGTTCGGAGTCAAATTGGAAAGAAAATTCTCATTTCGGAAGCCTTAAGTTTGAAATCCGTCGAGACATATCATGCTCACTAAGCTCATGTGCGTCAACATCAAGCACGATAGAGTGCGCAAGTATAATTGTGGGGAGATGAATAGGCATAATACAATACAAAAAAACAAGTGTGGCTAAGGTATAATAAGCAGATCAACCTTACAAAAGCCATCTCGCCCATTAATCGCCACAATGCCTAAACAGGTTTACAACATGCATGCCAATAATCAAGTAGATTCTCTACCCATCATAGCATAAAAGAGAAACACATAACATAGACCAGGTCACGAACAACATCCATTCTGCCCGATATATACCTACAGTAATAGTTGTGTAAGAGTGAGCAAACCTGATCTGATATAGAATACGCATTCTTGTCAGGCCAACAAATAGTCCTCAAACCAATACCAATCATCCCCAAACAGGTAATAACCTTCCAAAATCCCATAGCAACCTATCCATAACACATGACATCAATTGTCTAATTCTTAACATATCTTCTGCAACCAAGGAACAGTCTACCTACGAGAACATCATGTCTCTAAACCTCATGAATACTGGAATCTCCACATTTGATCCCAACTCCACTACTCAAATGACTGATACATCACTCATACACAATCATCTTACGAAAAATACTCACATAAATATTCTGCACCACGTAGCACACATGAACCTCAATAGCCCAAAACCTGGATATACCAAATGGTGTCAGCATTCTCTTAAATATCTGAAATTGTCCATGCCTTCTAGAACTCATGACCTTCCCTTCAAAAATAAATTGCACCCTTGTGCTCGCAACTCTCAATCCCACAAGGCACACCACAATTGTCATGCTAACTTGTGAATATAAAATAAACTCATAATCAACTCTAAATCACAAGTAGGATGAACACCTCATCAACCAAGAACCATCCATCTAACTCAATCCGGGAGGACATCACCACATGTAACATACTTTTTTATACCGGTAGAAGACATAAACCTTGAGTCATGGCCATAAACATTGTAAGTTCTTCGAAACCATTAACACATAAACAAGTCATCAGAACTGATTTTCCTTTAACTCAACCGAGTCACACAAACTGCCAAACCAAAGGTAACTCAATCCTAAATGCTCGTTCAGAAGGGACCCTTTGTGAATTTGTAGCCATCTCTTGCATCTATCTTATACTTCCATGTACAATCCATATTGATATAGAAGTACCACAAATTTAGACACCATCCACTACCGATCTCAAGCCCTGGCCATACATAAATCCGAAAATCCTTAAATACCACATATGAATTTTGAACTCATCAAAACCTTCTCGACAACCATCCACTCCGCTTCAATATTTGATGCACAGCTAATATGCACCGAAGAGCCTATGCTACTCCAGCACATGAATATCCAAACAAAGCAACCAAGCGGTTCCTTTTCCTTGTGCTCCACATCCTCAACAAATATGAAACTTGAATCATTCCAATATCCCCATATACCTATAACGCATATTACATCATGTTCCCAGCATATCCCTTACTTGTAATCATCCTCGAATGAAACCTTTCTCAAATCCTTGCCAACCCACAAGCACATTCTAGTCCAGGAGCTATAACAAAACAAGCCCATATAACCTAATTGTTGATAATAGACTCCCACACTTAGCTCGAAGCTACAAAACACATCCTCTGATCACCCACAATAACCTTCCTTCTTAACTTTCCGTTAACTGGCATCATCGTCCCTTTGAATCTCCTCATAAACTCATGTAGCACTAGTCATAACCACTCCAATCATCTATCAAGTACGCACTTACCCTTGTGACAGTCAAGTCTACTTCCTCAAGCCTTCCAAAATGGTACTATATGCATTCCGCTGAATAAAAGCCTCATTTGAATCATAAAAATCCACATCTTCTCGCAGGAGATAACCCACCTACTTAGCCCCTGACCAATATCTCTCTATGGCCCTACTATATCCACAACCACTATGAAACTAATCCTCTCGAAGATACAAGAATCCTCCTCATCCCACAAATTAACAACTCGAAGATCTACCAATACATATGCATCTAATACAGAACAACATATAGTGACAGTAATCAAACATCCATAGCCCTTCGCTGCCCATTCGCAACATCACAAGTCGTCAGTGCGCCCTGGTAATTGGTATTCCACATCACATACGGACAAATACGAAAATCAAAGTTGCAGGTGTCAAGCTGAAACAAGGTTGCATGATCAGGAAAGAAATATGGGAAGTGTTCTAGATGCCATGTAGCCTATCGAACATAGGTGTGGACGTCATCGTACCAATTCGAAAAACTCTATTAGACATTTTCTTATGACTCATAAAACCTATGAACCTAGTGCTCTGATACAAACTTCTCACGACCCAAAATCCACCTAGTCATGATGGCACCTAACCCCAATGCTAGATAATACAAATATAGAATAATGTAATTCAAGTGAAAGATCATTAACAACAAGAATGAAAATAACTGAATTCTATACAATATCCCAAGGACTGATAGTACAAGTCATGAGCCGTTATGATTTAGATTTACAAAACCGATATGAAGAATAAATATAATATCTATTTGAAGTTTATTCAAATAGAATTTAAATCCTAAACTACCATGAAAAGAGGTAGCTTGAATATGGAGCATTGGTGCGTCTTCAATGCAAGGTTTCATCTTCCACGGCTATGCAGCTCCAAGATCTGCACGCAAAGTGCAGAAGCGTAGTATGAGTATAACAGACCCCACGTACTCAGTAAGTATCTTGACTAACCTTGGTGAAGTAGTGACGAGGTTTTAAGTTAAAATATACTCACTAATTATTTTTATCTATGCAAGTGATAAGTGGAAAACAAATAATATGATATAGAGAAACATATGACCACCACAATGAGCGAAACAAGAATATAAATGACAGAGGGCCCCAGAATATAATCACTTCTCAGTCTCACAATACGGTACGGTAACGGAAACCAACAGCTAAAATATTACTACGATATGACATCTTTGTTGCAGCACGCACCCGATCCATGTTTCTCACAAATGCACATGAATGTATACGTGATCGTACAAGTAATAAAATGGTAAGTCGGGTGTCCAACCCACAGAGACTTGTATCAACTACCTACTAAACTCACCAAGATTGTTATTCAGTCAAGCAAAAATCGAGTCCAAATGTGATTATACTAAACTATAATTCTAAGTAGTAACTAAATTATCAAGTAGCAAAATGATTGTTGTGTATTCAGTAGAGACAAATATTCCGGGGTTTTGATCGATTAACCAATCCTATTGTATTCTAGTTATCTCTCCCTTTCATACAATTCACTCATTGTTTCTAATTAATCAAATAATTGCTCTCATAGCCTTCTCCCAAAGTACTACTCGCCTATTCAAAATAGATTAATGCCTATATTCCTATGAAAGTAATCTAGTAAGAACACATTAAGATTACGATATTTAATTGAGCACGGTGAACAGGCATATTCCTATCTTAACCACAAATCCACCCCCTTAAGAGTTAAGATCGTTCTCTCTTCAATTCTTCTCTAATCTAAATATGGCTTTCCCAAGCATAGCATAGATAATAAATAGAACCTAACTGCTGGCAGACAATTAAGCAATTAATCACAGAATTAAAGAAACAACCATATATTAGTGAATTGTAATCAAGGTGAAGTCAACGTTAAGAAACAATATTCATGGCTAAATCACAACCCTAGAACTATGGGTTTTAGCCAGCCATGATAATAGCAAACAATTTCATAAGTGTTGGATAATTGAAAATACTAAGAAAAGATGAAGAAAACTGAGATCTCTTCGCTCCCAGATGTTTTTGGTGTGTATTTCCCCTTCAAAGTGGCGTCTCCCCCTTCAAAATAGGTTTAGGTTGGCTTTTATGTGAGTTGGGGTCATCTTGGGGTCCAAATAACTGAGTCCTAGTCGAAACCGGACAACTTGCATTTTGAGCGTCCAAGGCAGCGTGGGGCACTGGCCCTAGCGCTCAACTTCTCAACAGTTCTGGAAAGTACGCCACAGGCAACGCCCCATGCTACCTGTGGCCCTCAAATTTCCACTTTTGCTTTTTCTACCCAATTTCGCTCCAATTCGCACCCTTTCGTCCCAAATTGCATACGAATGATTCCTACACATAGAAATATCACAAATTAGCACAACTCATCATATTATACATCTCAAATCTTCGAGACATGAGCAAAATGTGAGGCAATATACATCAAAATATGCATACATTAAGTCAATTATCAACACCCCACACTTAGACTCTTGCTCGTCCTCGAGGAATGGAACTATATTAACCCCCAAAACATACCTATCACTATGAAAGAGAACTTCACCATTAATTCAATCAAACACCCTACCTTTGGACGATGATCGGTATCGACAATTAAGCATGAACACACGAATTTCACATTCTTCCAGTTTTTAAACTAGTCCAAGTATACACAATACTATTCAACCAACTCAAGCAACCTCTCCACAACCACCTTAACTCAAGAGACGACTTGTTACCACTAAGCATCCTCAACTCGCGCACTCGCCCAATAAAAGAAAGTGTAAAACATCACCAATCATTAATGAGACCAAGTGCCCTCGCCACAAACAAAAGAGTGAATATAAAAGTAGTCCATACATTCAAATATTTCATTGAACTTAAATTAAGGACATCACACAATTGAACAACATTCACTCACCTTCACAAAGAATTCATGTGCATCCCGTGATCGTACCATAAGCTTGCATGTAGTGTACATATCTACTAATCTAAGCTAGCCAAATCTAGGATCAATCAGGAATTTAAGGTTGTAATGTAGGCTAAGGGATGGGTAGGATACATTTAGGAATAGTGACTAACCCTCCTAAGCACAATACACTATACTCCCAAATCAAGCGCATTTTCTTTTCAACCCATTCACTTGTCATACACCATATATAACATAGCCTTCTTTTTAATTAAGAACCTCTATACTCCCACTAGCATAAATTAGTAAGATTGGGAGGTGTGTATCTTTTTCTACATACTTTGACTATTATTTTTTCTCTTTTCTTATAAAGTTTTTTTTCTTTCTTCTACACACACTCCACACATTAAAGTTCATCGGCTAGTGACTTTTGATTTTATATTTAGGGAACCAAAGGGCCCTTCCATGGTTCCACTCAAGAGCTACTCCCCAAATCGCTCACTTTACCTCTTTTAGAGACTAAGTTCCTTAGGAGGTAAAGGTTCAACAACCTCAAATTAAGAACAAAATAGGGGTATGGCTTGTAATGTGGTTTCCAAAAGAAAGGTCTATAGGCTCAAAGGGTCTATCAACACAAAATTTTATCTTTATGTGACAAGAACATCTATGGTCAATCAAGAAACGCCTACATCATCTCCTAGACTAGCACAACTTAATGATTTCGCGTTGATTAACACACAGGGCAAGTTCTAGACTACACAAGATAGCACAGAATATCACAAATCCTCACACACACACATTGCACTTGACTCACTCAAGACGGTTTTGTGCGACTCTCAAGTCAAGCAAGAATAGCAAGTTGAGAATCTTTAAGCAACAATGCACTAGATGGCATACAAGTCAACCAACAAAGAAAAAGGCGTCAAAGAGTAGGTTACTTACTTTACTTGGGCATTACAAGTCAAATCAAATATGCAGGAAGACAGAGTGCATGCCATAACTTAATTCACTAACACTAATTATGTCAACCAGTACCTCAGAGCACCTCAGTTTTCTCCCTTATCGTACTCCTAAAAAATAAAACAAAACACCTGGTTCAAGCTACACCCTTGGAAAAGAACCAGCGTCCAAAGAAAAACCAAGGGATACTACCTAACTATCCTAAAAACAAGAGAAAATCTTTTTGGTATTTTTAATCAGACTTTGATCCATTAAGAAAATTGTCCAACAGATCCATCGTCGGGAAAAGTCCGAGTTTTTTCTGATTTTTTTTCTTTCCATTTGTTTTATGTAATCTAGCTGATTAGACTATTTTAGTCTTAGATTAAGCTAAAAGGTTAAAAAACAAAACAATAACACTAAAAAATTATACAATTACAAGTCAATGAGTATTATCCCACCCCCATACTTAAACAATGCATAGTCCCCGATGCATAATAAAGTCATAACATAGTAAGGTGGAAAGAAAGAACTACCTACTAGTCGGAGTCTGCCTCCTCAGGATGCCCCCCAGCTGGGACTAATAGCTCATCATCACCTAAGGGTACCAAAGTCATTGGCCTTGTAACTTCATAGTCATCCGCATCCTTATCATCAGATCCCTTGTGAGTGTTTTCATCCTCAGACAGATGAATGGGACTACCTGGTGCTATGTCCAACATCTCCTTGGAAGAACTGGAGAGATCATTTCGCAAGTGCATGCGCTCCTCATCTGACACCCCTAGCCTGCTCATTATAACATTGAGGGAATTATAAAGGTACCTGTTGAAATTTTCGTACCTCTCATTCCTAGTAGCCTGGGTGAGCTTTGATGTGGTTTCTAGAAAAGATGTGATGTCAAGAAATGTCGTGGGTTCTTCCACTACTTCATCATATCCAGGATACTCCGGTACCTCCACGAGATAGCATGTACTGTGTCAGGATGTTTCCAAAAAAGAAACCTTTTGATCCTCCCTCCAAAACGGGTGCGGGCCATTTCTCCAAGCATGAGCTCACCCACATTTAGGGGCCGTCCAGCCATCAGAAAGTATATCACGCACACTCGAGCTCGAGTTCACTCATTGTTATGCTCAACGGGCATTAATCTAGCCTACACAAAGTTATGTCATACCTTGGCCGTCTTGTTGAAGTCGAACCGGAGCATCTCATGGCGAGTGTTTCCCTTAGTCCGTGTCCACTTCGCATTAGAGTCAACACCATAAAGTTTATGATGTATAACCTGGTAGCGTGGAATTTTGACGAACTTTCATATCCTCTGTCAATTAGGGCTATCAACTCCCAAGAAGCGACACAAGGCTTCCCTATCCATTGGAATTTCCTTTTCTCTAACCCATGACTTTTCTAGGCCCTCGTTTCAGTTGGCATATAACTCTCGTACCATGCTCATAATTGCAGGCTCAGGACATTCAAGGAGCTTATCCATCTTGTGTTTTACCAATCTAGAAAGTACATCTGGGAAGTTCCGTTCTAAGTCCTTTATATTAATCCCCATTTCGGAGACATATCTCCCATATTGAACAAAAGTACCATGCCATTTGATGGCGTCATCTCGAACGAGTTCCACCTGAGGCCTTGGTGGCCTCGTCGACTCGCTAGAAACCTTCTTTCCCTTAGCTTGTCGGGAAGAACTCTCACTTTGCTTGCGTTTCCTTGGAGGGGGAGCAGTAGTGGAGGACTTCCCCATCCCTTTTCCGTTGGTGTAACTATCACGAGCCATAGAAACCTACACATGATAAATGCAAAGATGAGAATGAATCAAGAGATTTTGCCTAAGGTCATCGTGAGAGGCAAAAATGACCCCACACTTAAAACTGAAGGCTATATATAATCGAATCACAATATCAGTTCAACATGCACCAATGTGTCATCACAAGGCTATAGGTACTCAAATTTCCCTATGTCATACAATTCAAGTAGTCTAACATGGTTGTAACTTAACTATGGTGCAAGCATAGAAAAGCTAAAGTTTACATCACTACACTAATATAGTACACAAACTATGACTTACAAGAGTTTACAACAAGATACAATTCCCCCAAACACTCCAGACTTCGCCTAACCTCATATATAACAATACTCGGCTACTCAGAATTCACTGATGTTTAATTTACTCTCTTAGGTATTTCAGCAAACACCTTGTGGGCATCAATTTTGCTTCTTTTATTTCAACAATGATGGAACAAGGTGGCCCTCCCAAATTAACATGAAGTAAAGGGAATTATAGTTAACTACTTCAAACACAAATTCACTACCAATTTCGTGCATATTAGGACCACCCACAATAACAACAAAGCATGTTTAAGAGACCTATGGGATTCGGGTTGTTGGAGAAGAAAGACTAAAATTACACTACGAAACTTCAAAATACAAGAAAAGAGATACAAAGAAGAACATACCTCTGAGTCTTGAGATGAAAGTGAGCAAGAAAAGTGAAGAATTCTGAGAACTTGAGAGCAAGCAAAAACAAACGAGGAAGAAGAAGAAGAAGAGAGAGACGGCAGGCATGCATTTTAGTTTTAAAAAAGAGGGGTTTTTGGGTTATTGGGTATCTTAATTTAGGTGGGGGTGGATTTGGGTTATTGGTTGTGGGTTATTGAGAATATACGGGTAATTGGGTCGGGTTTTATCGGTGGTGAGTATTTTTAAAAAAAATGAAAATAAAGAAAATAAAAAACAAAAACTTACATGTTTGACCCCNGAACACTATAAAGTGCGCCCCAGGCAGCGTGGGGCGCTTGCCTGGGCGCTTATTTCAGATTTTTTTTGTTGATAAATCCCTCTACCCGAGCACTCAATACGTACATTATACACACCCCACACCATTCTCACCTATGATTTTTACAACTATAAATAAAAATAGTCTACTCTAACAAGAAGAAAACAAAAAAAACTAAGCTATAAAAGCAATAAAAATTGGGTTGCCTCCCAACAAGCATCTGATTTAACTTCGTGGCACGACACAAAATCTCGCTTACTCATTAGCGAGTACAACCTTGGTATTCTCACGATCAATTATTCCTCCCCAATAATACTTTACTCTTTGTCCATTCACAAAAAAATTCTTTCACCATTCAAAGCTCGCAGCTCAATTGCACCATAAGGAGTGACTCTCACTACCTCAAACAGGCTTGACCATCTCGATTTTAGCTTCCCAGGAAATAGCCGTAGTCTATAATTGAACAATAATACATGTTGGCCTGGATCGAAGTGACGCGGTTTGATATGCTGGTCATGCCATCTTTTTGTCTTTTCTTTGTAAAGCTTAGCATTTTCATAAGAGTGCAGCCTGAACTCATTTGACTCATTCAACTGCAAGAGTCTCTTCTCGCCTGCAGCTTCAAGGTCCATATTTAACTTCTTAATGGCCCAATATGCTTTGTGTTCAAGTTCAACAGGCAAGTGACATGACTTCCCATGAACTAGCCTATATGGCGACGCCCCAATTAGTGTTTTGTATGCAGTTCTATATGGCCAAGAGGCATCATATCACTTTGCAACCCAGCCTTTTATATTCACACTCACCGTCTTCTCTAAGATTTGCTTTACTTCTCTATTAGACACCTCATAATGTCCACTTGTTTGAGGATGATATGTCGTCGCAACTCTATGGCAGACTCCATATTTAGCTAGAAGGTTATTAAACATCCAATTGCAAAAGTGTGTCCCTTCATCACTAATCAAAGCACGTGGAGTCCCAAACCTCGAAATATGTTCTTTTTCACAAACGCAGCTACCACCGTGGCATCATTTGTTGGCAATGCGATCGCCTCTACCCATTTTGACACGTAGTCAACTACTAGAAAAATTTATTTGTTTCCTCTGGACAATGGGAAGGGTGCCATAAAATCTATCCCCCACACATCAAAAATCTCGACCTCCAGGATGTTATTCAAAGGCATCTCATGCCTCTTTCTGATTGTTCCTGTTCTCTGACATTGGTCACACTTCTTAACAAATGCATGGGAATCCTTGAATAATGTTGGCCAAAATAAACCGGATTGTAATACTTTGCAGCTATTCTATCGCCTCCATGATTTCTCCCATAGGGTAACGCATGACAATCATACAACACTAGTTCGACCTCCTTTTCAGGTATGCATCTCCTTATAATTTGGTCAGCACACTGATTGTACAAATATGGCTCATCCCAATAGTAGAAGTTCACATCATGTAGAAACCTCTTTCCAGCTTCAGATTCAATTTCAGGAGGAAATACCCCGCTCACCAGATAATTCACATAGTTCGCGTACCATGGGGGAGGGTCTTGGGTGATAACAAGAAGTTGCTCATGGGGAAATACTTCTTTAATTTGGCCACCCTTCTCCATGTGTTCGTGATTTTCCAGCCTTGATAGATGGTCAGCTACTTGGTTCACTGTACCCTTTCGATCTTGTATTTCCACATCAAATTCCTGTAACAACAAAACCCAGCACATCAATCTAGCCTTAGATTTCTTCTTTGTAAATAGATACCCGATTGCTGCATGATCGGTATGGACTATGAATTTTGTTCCCACCAAGTATGTCCGGAATTTTTCAAAGGCCCACACCACAGCTAACAACTCCTTTTCAGTGGTGGTGTAATTCAGCTGCGCATCATCAAGAGTCTTTATCACGACCCAAAATCTATAGGTCGTGATGGCGCCGGACACCACTGTCAAGCAAGCCAGATCCTTAATTAGTTGAAATTCATTCATGTTTTAAAATTTTTGAAACCGTTACCTTTCCTTGCATTTCATAATCAAATACTAAATTTTCGTAAATCAACATACGACAGCGAATAAAATTCTGATATTTAAAAACAGTGATCTAAAGATTTCACTTAAACAATTATCCCAATACATATCCCAGAACCCGGTGTCACAAGTACATGAGCAACTTCTAAGAATTTACAAATACTACAAAGCTTGTCTGAAATACTATTTCGACAAGTGATTTAAAATAAAATAATACGGTAGGAGGGAGACTCTGTCAGCTGCGGAACGCCTCCGGATGATGCAGCCCGCCCAAGTCTCCAAATCAACCACTGAGCTATGTAGGTATCTGTGCAAAAAAATGCACAGCAAGTGTAGCATGAGTACAAAAACAACGTGTACTCAGTAAGTCGCCCGGCTAACCTCAAAGAGGTAGTGACGAGAGGTCAATTTAGACACTTACTAAAGGTCCATTTAAAATATTTAAGAGTGACACTAAGAATGGTTTTATCATAGGCAGTTTATAAAATGGATTTAAACATCCATCAATTTTGTTCACATTTAACACTTTATATCTTCGTCATTTTAACAATTAATCAACATGGTGATTAATCAAATAATAATAAATCAACGGAAGGAACAACTTCTTCCAAAAGTCTTTATAATAACTTTAAGTCTTTGTCATTTTAATCGACAATTTAACATTTCAGGCCAGTAATCAGGCAATTATCATAGATACTACGCAGCAAATATCATGCGCACGCAATGCCTAGGGTCGAACGGTGCGGAACAACAATAATAAATTGTGCACTGCTGAGGTGTCGACCGGCTCGAACCATAGATGCATCTATCTACCCCGCTTGCGAATCGATCATGCGACGCGATTAACATAATACGGCTAGCCTGCTCGCGAATCATACATGCGACTCAGGTGCTCATATGAATACATACATAAATACAGGGTCTTCCTGCACGTAAATAACTCAAGTGACTCGGGCACCCAAAGTTACACATATCCACATAATAAATTCGTATTTTATCAAGAAAATAGTTTTTTCCTCAGGAAAGTGGTAAAATCTTTATTAAAAGAAACATGAAATATAGGTTTTGAAATCTTTGTTTTTGAAACTCATTTGTCAAGTTTAGTGATACTCCATGATACAACCCAGTCCAGGTACACATGTATTCACAGCGGAAACAATTCTCTTTTTAGAAGGTTAACATTATGAGCCCTAGCTTCCCTTTAGACATTAAATTACGTTTTCCGTCATATTAGCAGTTTAATATTACATGCAGGGTTACAGGTACACACATAAAGCATGCTAGTGCGTCCTAGGCTACCCGGACATGGCATAAAAGTAGCTACGTCACCTCGTGCATACGTAGCCCCCGAAGATAATAGCACATTCAGATTTAATTCACCTAGGGGGACGATTCCCCCTCACAAAGTTAGAAAGGAGACTTACCTCGCTCCGAAATTCCAATACCGGCTTCCAAGCCCTTCTTATGACTCCAACGGACGCACAACGCTCCGAAACTACAACATAACGGCAAAGCAATGAACATTTATCCTATTACTCAAAATAAATGCCCTCGGGCCCACGTGTCCGGAATCCGAAATTTCTCGAAGATACATTCTACCCATAGCCTTACTAACTCAAATATATAATTTACTCAAATATGCATGCTCAATTCGTGGCCAAAATCCTAATTTACATTTTCTAGGTTTTTCTTCAAAAACCCCAATTTTCCCACAATTTCCCATATCAAACTTATGCATCAATCTTTTATTCATCTTGGAAATGAGAAGGAATAACTTACCTCTTGGAACTTGGTGAAATCTCCCTTGAAAGGCTCTCCAAAATCGCCTAAACCATGAAGACAAAGAACCCCAAATTCTCGTTTTAAAACATTCTACCCAGGTCGATTTCCACACCTGCGGTTTTTCCTCCGCACCTGTGATCTCGCAGGTGCGACCAATCTCCCGCACCTGCGGTTTTCCTCAACTTCAGCCAAATCGCACCTGCGTCCCCCTGTCCGCACCTGCGTCTTCGCGGGTGCGGAAAATCCATCGCACCTGCGGTTCCCAGCCAAGCCTGCCCACTCTCGCACCTGCGGCAAAATCCTCGCAGCTGCGGTTACACCAGATGACAGTAGCTTCAGCCCTTTTCCAACTTCAACTTTTGATCCGTTAATCACCTGGAATCCACCTCGAGGCCCCCGGGACCCCGTCCAATTATACCAACCTGCCCCCAAAACATGACACGGACTTTCTCGAGCCCTCGAATCACCTCAAACAATGTCAAAATTACGAATCACACTCAAATCCAATTCTTTAAGAACTTAGAATTTCAAACTTTTACATCTGATGTCGAAACCTATCAAATCACATTCGATTGACCTCAAATTTTGCGCACAAGTCATATTCAACATTACGGAACTGCTCCAACTTTCGGAATTGCATTCCGACCTCGATATCAAAACCTCCACTTCCGACCGGATTTCCCAAAAACCTTCAAATTC
>ML342686.1:0-13715 GCA_005239505.1 Nicotiana paniculata
AATTCCGCCAGTCGTGCCTGTATTAGCGCCTGCCATGGTCCAGGCCGGACGCCTTGGTAAGGAGCCGGTACCATATCGCACGATATTTGTCCTGGACATCAAATACGCCCCAAGGAACCATAACCAACGCTTCAAAATGATCAAGTTACATTTTTTGGCATTTTATGGCAATTAAACTGGAATTCCGCCAGTCGTGCCTGTATTAGCGCCTGCCATGGTCCAGGCCGGACGCCTTGGTACAAAGCCGGTACCGGATCACATGATGTTTTTCGGCGACACAAATACGACCCAAGGAACCATAACCAACGCTTCAAAATGATCAAGTTACATTTTTTGGCATTTTATGGAAATATAACTGAAATTCAGCTAGTCGTGCATGTATTATCGCCTATCATGGTCCTGGCCGGACGCCTTGGTACGGAGCCGGTACCGGATCACATGATGTTTTTCGGCGACACAAATACGACCCAAGGAACCATAACCAATGCTTCGAAATGATCAAGTTACATTTTTTGGCATTTTATGGCAATTAAGTTGGAATTCCGCCAGTCGTGCCTGTATTATCGCCTCCAATGGTCCAGGCCGGATGCCTTGGTACGGAGCCGATATCGGATCGCATGATATTTGTCTGGGAAATCAAATAAAACACAAGGAACCATAACCAACGCTTCAAAATGATCAAGTTACATTTTTTGGCATTTTATGGCAATTAAACTGGAATTCCGTCAGTCGTGCCTATATTATCGCCGGTACCGAATCACATGATATTTTTCCGGGAAGTCAAATATGACCCAAGTAACCATAAACAACGCTTCAAAATGATCAAGTTACTTTTTTTGGCAATTTATGGCAATTAAACTTGAATTCCTCCAGTCATGCATGTATTATCGCCTGCCATGGTACCAAACCTCATGATATTTGTCCGTGACATCAAATACGACACAAGGAACCATAACCAACGCTTCAAAATGATCCATTTACATTTTTGTCATTTTATGGCAATTAAACTGGAATTCCGTCAGTCGTGCCTGTATTATCGCCTTCCATGGTCCAGGCCGGACGCCTTGGTACGGAGCCGGTACCGGGTCGCATGATATTTGTCTGGGATATCAAATATGACCGAAGGAACCATAACCAACGCTTCGAAATTTCAAGTTATATTTTTTGGCATTTTATGGCAATTAAACCGGAATTCCGCCAGTCGTGCCTCCATTATCGCCTGCCATGGTCCAGGTCGGACGCCTTGGTACGGAGCCGATATCGGATCGCATGATATTTGTCTGGGAAATCAAATAAAACACAAGGAACCATAACCAACACTTCAAAATGATCAAGTTACATTGTTTGGCATATTATGGAAAATAAACTGGAATTCCGCCAGTCGTGCAAGTATTATCGCCTGCCATGGTCCAGGCCGGATTCCTTGGTACGAAGCCGGTACTGGATCACATGATATTTGACTTGGACATCAAATGTGACCCAAGTAACCATAACCAACGGTTGGAAATGATAAAGTTACATTTTTTGGCATTTTATGGTAATTCAATTGGAATTCCGCCAGTCGTGCCTGTATTATCGCCTGCAATGGTCCAGGCCAGATGCGTTGGTACGGAGCCGATACCGGATCGCATGATATTTTTTCAGGACATCAAATACGATCGAAGGAACCATAACAAACGCTTCGAAATGATCAAATTACATTTTTGGCCTTTTATGGCAATTAAACTGGAATTCCGTCAGTCGTGCCTGTATTATCTCCTGCCATGGTCTAGGCCGGACGCCTTGGTACAGAGCCGGTACCGGATCGCATGATATTTGTCCGGGACATCAACTACAACCCAAGAAACCATAACCAACTCTTCTAAAGGATCAAGTTACATTATTCAGAATTTTTTGGAAATTATAGTGGAGTTCCGCCAAGTCGTGCTTGTATTAGCGCTTGCCATGTTCCAGGCCGGACACCTTGGTACGTAGCCGGTATCGGATCGCATAATATTTGTCCGGTATATCAAATATGACCGAAGGAACCATAACCAACGCTTCAAAATGTTTAAGTTACATTTTTTGGTATTTTATGGCAATTAAACTAGAATTCCGCTAGTCGTGCCTGTATTATCGACTGCCATGGTCCAGGCCGGACGCCTTGGTACGGAGCCGGTACCGGATCACATGATATTTGTCTGGGATATCAAATATGACCGAAGGAACCATAACCATCGTTTCGAAATGATCAAGTTACACTTTTTTGAATTTTATGGCAATTAAACTGGAATTCCGCCAGTCGTGCCTGTAATATCGCCAGCCATAGTCCAGGCCGGGCGCCTTGTTACGGAGACGGTACCGGATCACATGATATTTCTCTGGGACATCAAATACGACCTATGAACCCATAACAAATGCTTCGAAATGATCAAGTTATATTTTTTGGCATTTTATGGCAATTAAACTTGAATTACGCGAGTCGTGCCTTTATTATCGTCTGCCATGGTCCAGGCCATACTCGTTCGTACGTATCCAGTACCGGGTCGCATGATATTTGTGCGGGACATCAAATACGACCCAAGGAACCATAACTATTGCTTCAAAATGATCAAGTTACATTTTTTGGCATTTTATGGATATTAAACTGGAATTCCGCCAATCGTGCATGTATTATCGCTTGCCATGGTCCAGATCGGACGTCTTGGTACGGAGCCGGTACCGGATAGCCTGAAATTTCTCCAGGACATCAAATACGATCCAAGGAACCATAACTAACGCTTCGAATGATCAAATTACATTTTTGGCATTTTATGGAAATTAAACTGGAATTCCGCCAGTCGTGCATGTATTATCGCCTGCCAGGTCCAGGTCGGACGCCTTGGTATGGAGCCGGTACCAGATCTTATGATATTTCTTCGGGACATCAAATACGACCCAAGGAACCACAACGCTTGGAAATGATCAAGTTACATTTTTTGGCATTTTATGGCTATTAAATTGGAATTCTGCCAGTCGTGCATGTATTATCGCCTGCCAGGTCCAGGTCGGACGCCTTGGTATGGAGCTGGTACCGGACTGCATGATATTCTTCGGGGACATCAAATACAACCCAAGAAACCATAACCAACTCTTCGAAGGGATCATGTTACATTTTTTGGAATTTTATGGCAATTATACTAGAATTCCGCCAGCCGTGCCTGTATTATCGCCTGCCATAGTCCATGCCAGACGCCTTGGTACGGAACCGGTACCGGAACGCATGATCTTTCTTTGGGACATAAAATACGACCCAAGGAACCATAAGCAACGCTTCGAAATGATCAAGTTACATTTTTTGGCATTTTATGGCAATTAAACTGCAATTCCGCCAGTCGTGCCTGTATTATAGCCTACCATGGTCCAGACTGTACCCCTTGGTACGGATTCGGTACCAGATAACATGATATTTGTCAGGGACATGAAATACGACCCAAGGAACCATAACCAACACTTCGAAATGATCAAGTTACATTTTTTGGCATTTTATGGCAATTAAACTTGAATTCTGCCAGTCGTGCATGTATTATCGCCTGCCATGGTCCAGACCGGAGGCCTTGGTAAGGAGCCGGTACGGGATCACATGATATTTCTCTGGGACATAAAATACGACCCAAGGAACCATAACCAACGCTTCGAAATGATCAAGTTACATTTGTTGGAATTTTATGGCAATTAAACTGGAATTCCACCAGTCGTGCCTGTGTTATCACCTGCCATGGTCTAGGCTGGACGCCTTGGTACGGAACCGGTACCGGGTTGCATGATATTTGTCCGGTACATTAAATATGACGCAAGGAACCATAACCAATGCTTCTAAACGATCAAATTACATTTTTGGCCTTTTATGGCTATTAAACTGGAATTCCGTCAGTCGTGCATGTATTTTGCCATAGTCTAGGTCGGACGCCGTGATACATAGCCGGTACCGAATCGCATGATATTTGTCCGGGACATCAAATATGACCCAAGTAACCATAACCAACGCTTCAAAATGATCAAGTTACTTTTTTGGCATTTCATGGCAATTAGACTTGAATTCCGCCAGTCATGCATGTATTATCGTCTGCCATGGTCCAGGTCGGACTCCTCGGTACGGAGCCAGTACCAAATCTCATGATATTTGTCCGAGACATAAAATACGACACAAGGAACCATAACCAACGCTTCGAAATGATCAATTTACATTTTTTGTCATTTTATGGCAATTAAACTGGAATTCCGCCACTCGTGCCTGTATTATCGCCTGCCATGGTCCAGGCCGGACGCCTTGGTATGGAGCCAATACCGAATCGCATGATATTTTTCCGGGACATCAAATACAACCCAAGGAACCATAACCAACTCTTCGTAATGGTCAATTTAAATTTTTGACATTTTATGGCAATTAAACTGGAATTCCGTGAGTCGTGCCTGTGTTATCGCCTGCCATGGTCCAGGCCGGACGACGTGATACATAGCCGGTTTTGAATCGCATGATATTTTTCCGAGACATCAAATATGACCCAAGTAACCATAACCAACACTTCGAAATGATCAAGTTACTTTTTTGGCATTTTATGGCAATTAAACTTGAATTCCGCCAGTCATGCATGTATTATCGCCTGCCATGGTCCACGTCAGACTCCTCGGTACGGAGCCGGTACCAAATCTCATGATATTTGTCCGATACATCAAATACGACACAAGGAACCATAACCAACGCTTCCAAAGGATCAATTTACATTTTTTGTCATTTTATGGAAATTAAACTGGAATTCTACCAGTCGTGCCTGTATTATCGCCTGCCATGGTCCAGGCCGGACGCCTTGGTATGGAGCCGTTACCGGATCGCATGATATTTTTCTAGGACATCAAATACGACCCAAGGAACCATAACCAATGCTTCGAAATTATCAAGTTACATTGTTTGGCATTTTATGGGAATTAAACTGGAATTCTGCCAGTCGTGCATGTATTATTGCCCTCCATGGTCTAATCTGTACGCCTTGGTACGGAGCCGATACCGGATCGCATGATATTTGTCCAGGAGATAAAATACGACCCAAAGAACCATAACCAACGCTTCTAAATGATCAAGTTACATTTTTTGGCAATTTATGGCAATTAAACTTGAATTCCGCCAATCGTGCCTATATTATCGCATGCCATGGTCCAGGCCGGACGCCTTGGTATGGAGCTGTTACCATATCGCATGCTATTTCTTCAGGCATCAAATACGACCCAAGGAACCACAATTCTTGGAAATGATCAAGTTATATTTTTTGGCATTTTATGGCTATTAAACTAGAATTCCGCCAGTCGTGCATGTATCATCGCCTGCCATGGTCCAGGCCAGATGCCTTGGTACGAAGCCGGTACCGGATTACATGATATTTGACCTGGACATCAAATGTGACCCAAGTAACCATAAACAACGCTTGGAAATGATAAATTTAAATTTTTTGGCATTTTATGGCAATAAAATTGGAATTCCGCCAACCGTGCCTGTATTATCGCCTGCAATGGTCCACGCCGGATGCCTTGGTACGTAGCCGATACCAGATCGCATGATATTTGTCCGGGACATCAAATATGACCCAAGGAACCATAACCAACGCTTCAAAATCATCAAATTACATTTTTTGGACTTTTATGGCAGTTAAACTGTAATTCCGCCAGTCGTGCCTGTATTATCTCCTGCCATGGTCCAGGTCGGACGCCTTGGTATGGATCCGGTACGGGATCGCATGATATTTCTCCGGGACATCAATTACAACCCAAGAAACCATAACCAATTCTTCGAAAGGATCAAGTTACATTATTTGGAATTTTTTGGCAATTAAACTAGAGTTCCGCCAAGTCGTGCCTCTATTATCGCTTTCCATGTTCCAGACCGGACGCCTTGGTACGTAGCCGGTATCGGATCGCATAATATTTGTCTGGGATATCAAATATGACCGAAGGAACCATAACCAACGCTTCAAAATGTTCAAGTTATAGTTTTTGACATTTTATGGCAATTAAACTTGAATTCTGCCAGTCGTGCCTGTATTATCGCCTGCCATAGTCCAAGCCGGACGCCTTGGTACTGAGCCGGTACCGAATCGCATGGCATTTGTCCGGGATATCAAATATGACCGAACGAAACATAACCAACGTTTCAAAATGATCAAGTTACATTTTTTTGAATTTTATTGCAATTAAACTGGAATTCTGCCAGCCGTGCCTGTAATATCCCCTGCCATAGTCCAGGCCGGACGCCTTGGTACGGAGCCTGTACCGGATCACATGATATTTCTCCGGGACATCAAATACGACCTAAGGAACCATAACGAATGCTTCGGAATGATTAGGTTACATTTTTTGGATATTTATGGAAATTAAACTTAAATTCCGCGAGTCCTGCCTGTATTATCGTCTGCCATGGTCCAGGCCGGACGCCTTGGTATGTAGCCGGTACCGGGTCGCATGATATTTGTGCGGAACATAAAATACGACCCAAGGATACATAACTAACGCTTCGAATCAAGTTACATTTTTTGGCATTTTATGGATATTAAACTGGAATTCCACCAATCGTGCATGTATTATCACCTGCCATGGTCAAGATCGGACGCCTTGGTACGGAGCCGATACCGGATAGAATGAAATTTCTCCAGGACATCAAATACGACCCAAGGAACCATAACTAACTCTTCAAAATGATCAAATTACATTTTTTGGCATTTTATGGCAATTAAACTGGAATTCCGCCAGTCATCCATATATTATCGCCTGCCATGGTGCAGGCCGGACGCCTTGGTATGGAGCCGATACCGGATCGCATGATATTTCTCCGGGTCATCAAATACGACCCAAGGAACCACAACGCTTGGAATGATCAAGTTACATTTTTTGGCATTTTATGGCTATTAAATTGGAATTCTGCCAGTCGTGCATGTATTATCGCCTGCCATGGTCCAGGCCAGATGCCTTAGTACGGAGCTGGTACCGGACTGCATGATATTCTCCCGGGACATCAAATACAACCCAAGAAACCATAACCAACTCTTCGAAAGGATCAAGTTACATTTTTTGGAATTTTATGGCTATTATACTGGAATTCCGCCAAGTCGGGCCTGTATTATCGCCTGCCATGTTCCAGGCCGGACGCCTTGGTACGTAGCCGGTACTGAATCACATGATATTAGTCCGGGACATCAACTACGACCCAAGGAACCATAATCATTGCTTCGAAATGATCAAGTTACATTTTTTGGAATTTTATGGCAATTAAACTGGAATTCCGCCAGTCGCGCCTGTATTATCGCCTGCCATAGTCCATGCCAGACGCCTTGGTACGGAACCGGTACCGGATCGCATGATATTTCCCCGGGACATAAAATACGACCCAAGGAACCATACGCAACGCTTTGAAATGATTAAGTTACATTTTTTGGCATTTTATGGCAATTAAACTGCAATTCCGCCAGTCGTGCCTGTATTATCGCCTGCCATGGTCCAGGCCGGACGTCTTGGTATGGAGCCGATACCGAATCACATGATATTTTTCCGGGACATGAAATACAACCCAAGGAACCATAACAAACTCTTCGAAATGGTCAAGTGAAATTTTTGACATTTTATGGAAATTAAACTGGAATTTCGTGAGTCGTTCCTGTATTATCGCCTGCCATGGTCCAGGCCGGACGCCGTGGTACATAGCCGGTACCGAATCGCATGATATTTGTCCGGGACATCAAATATGACCCAAGTAACCATAACCAACGCTTCGAAATGATCAAGTTACTTTTTTGGCATTTTATGGCAATTAAACTTGAATTCCGCCAGTCATGCATGTATTATCGCCTGCCATGGTCCAGGTCGGACTTCTCGGTACGGAGACGGTACCAAACCTCATGATATTTATCCGATACATCAAATACGACACAAGGAACCATAACCAACGCTTCAAAATGATCAATTTACATTTTTTGTCATTTTATGGCAATTAAACTGGAATTCCGCCAGTCGTGCCTGTATTATCGCTTGCCATGGTCTAGGCCGGACTCCTTGGTACGGAGCCGTTACCGGATCACATGATATTTTTCTGGGACATCAAATACGACCCAAGGAACCAAAAACCAACGCTTCGAAATGATCAAGTTACATTGTTTGGCATTTTATGGCAATTAAACTTGAATTCCACCAATCGTGCCTATATTATCGCATGCCATGGTCCAGGCCGGACGCCTTGGTACGGAGCCGATACTGGATCGCATGATATTTGTCCAGGACATCAAATACGACCCAAAGAACCATAACCAACACTTCTAAATGATCAAGTTATAATTTTTGGCAATTTATGGCAATTAAACTTGAATTCCACCAATCGTGCCTATATTATCGCATGCCATGGTCCAGGCCGGACGCCTTGGTACGGAGGCGGTACCGGATCGCATGATATTTCTTCGGACATCAATTACGCCCCAAGGAACCACAATGCTTGGAAATGATCAAGTTACATTTTTTTGCATTTTATAGCTATTAAATTGGAATTCTGTCAGTCGTGCTTGTATTATCGCCTGCCAGGGTCCAGGCCAGATGCCTTGGTACGGAGCCGGTACCAGACCACATGATATTTGTCCGAGACATCAAATACAACCCAAGAAACCATAACCAACTGTTCGAAAGGATCAAGTTAAATTTTTTGGAATATTATGGCAATTATATTGGAATTCCGCCAAGTCGTGCCTGTATTTTCACCTGCCATGTTCCAGGCCGGACGCCTTGGTACGTAGCCGGTACCGAATCACATGATATTGGTCCGGGACATCAAATACGACCCAAGGAACCATAACCATTTCTTCGAAATGATCAAGTTACATTTTTTGGAAGTTTATGGCAATTAAACTGGAATTCCGCCAGCTGTGCCTGTATTATCGCTTGTCATAGTCCATGCCAGATGCCTTGGTACGGACCCGGTACCAATCGCATGATATTTCTCCGGGACATCAAATACGACCCAAGGAAACATAAGCAATGCTTCAAAATGATCAAGTTACATTTTTTGGCATTTTGTGGCAATTAAACTGCAATTCCGCCAGTCGTGCCTATATTATCGCCTACCATGGTCTAGACTGGACGCCTTCGTACGGAGCCGGTACCGGATAGCATGATATTTGTCAGGAACATCAAATACAACCCAAAGAACCATAACCAACACTTCGAAATGATCAAGTTACATATTTTGGCATTTTATGGCAGTTAAATTGGAATTCTACAAGTCGTGCCTGTATTATCGCCTGCCATGGTCCAGACCGGACACCTTGGTAACGAGCCGGTACGGGATCACATGATATTTCTCCGGGACATCGAATACGACCCAAGGAACCATAACCAACACTTCCAAACGATCAAATTACATTTTTTGGCATTTTATGGCAATTAAACTGGAATTCTGCCAGTCGTGCCTGTATTATCGCCTGCCATGGTCCAGGCCGGATGCCTTGGTACGGAGCCAGTACCGGATCTCATGATATTTGTACGGGACATCAAATACGACCAAGGAACCATAACCAATGCTTCGAAATCATCAAGTTACATTTTTTGGCATTTTATGGCAATTAAACTGGAATTCTGCCAGTCGTGCCTGTATTATCGCCTGCCATGGTCCAGGCCGGACGCCTTGGTACGGTGCTGGTACCAGATCGAATGATATTTTTCCAGGATATTAAATATGACCCAAGGAACCATAACCAACACTTCGAAATGATCAAGTTACATTTTTTGGCATTTTATGGCAATAAAACTGGAATTTCGCCAGTCGTGCATGTGTTATCACCTGCAATGGTCCAAGCCGAACGCCTTGGTACGAAGCCGGTACCGGGTCGCTTGATATTTTTGCGGGACATTAAATATCACCCAAGGAACCATAACTAACGCTTCTAAACGATCAAGTTACATTTTTTGGCATTTTATGGCTATTAAACTGGAATTCCGCCAGTCTTGCCTGTATTATCGCCTGCCATGGTCCAGGCCGGACGCCTTGGTACGGAGCCGTTACCGGATCGCATGATATTTTTCTGGGACATCAAATGAGACCCAAGGAACCATAACCAACTCTTCAAAAGGATCAAGTTACATTGTTTGGAATTTTATGACAATTAAACTGGAAGTCTACTAGTCGTGCATGTATTATCGCCTTCCATGGTCTAGTCCAGAGGCCTTGTTATGGAGCTGGTACCGGATCGCATGATATTTGTCCGGGACATCAAATATGACCCAAGGAACCATAACCAACGCTACGAAATGATCAAGTTACATATTTTGGCATTTTATGGCAGTTAAACTGGAATTCCGCCAGTCGTGCATGAATTATCGCCATCCGTGGTCCAGGCCGGACGCCTTGGTATGGAGCAGGTACCGGATCGCATGATATTTTTCCGGGACATCAAATACAAACCAAGGAACCATAACCAAGTCTTCGAAAGGATCAAGTTACATTTTTTGGCATTTTATGGCAATTAAACTGGAATTCCGCTAGTCGTGCCTATATTATCGCCTACAATGGTCCAGGCCGGACGCCTTGGTATGGAGCTGGTAGTGGATAGCATGATATTTCTCCGAGACATCAAATACAACCCAAGGAACCATAACCAACGCTTGGAAATGATCAAGTTACATTTTTTGGCATTTTATGGCAATTAAAGTGGAATTCCGCCAGTCGTGCATGTATTATCGCCTGCCATGGTCCAAGCCGGAAGCCTTGGTACGAAGCCAGTACCGGATGGCATGGTATTTGACCGGGACATCAAATATGACCCAAGGAACCGTAACCAACATTTCGAAATGATCAAGTTATTTCTTTTGGCATTTTATGGCAATTAAACTGGAATTCCGCCAGTCGTGCATGTATTATTGCCTGCCATGGTCTAGGCCAGACGCCTTGGTACGGAGCTGGTACCGGATAACATTTCCGAGACATCAAATACGACCCAAGGAACCATAACCAACACTTGGAAATGATCAAGTTACATTTTTGGCATTGTATGAAAATTAAATTGGAACTCCGCCAGTCGTGCATGTATTATCGCGTGCCGTGGTCCAGGCCGGACACCTTGGTATGGAGCCAGTATTGGACCACATGATATTTGTTCGGGACATCATACAACCCATGAAACCATAACCAACTCTTCAAAATGATCAAGTACATTTTTTGGAATTTTATGGTAATTAAACTTGAATTCCGCCAGCCGTGCCTGTATTAGCGCCTGCCATAGTCCAGGCCGAATGCCTTGGTACGGAGCCGGTACCGAGTCACATGATATTTCTCCGAGACATCAAATACGACCTAAGGAACCATAACCAACGCTTCGAAATGATCAAGTTACATTTTTTGCATTTTATGGCGATTAAACTGGAATTCCGCCAGTCGTGCCTGTATTATCGCCTGCCATGGTCCAGGCCGGACGCCTTGTTACAGAGCCGGTATCGGGTCGCATGATATTTGTGCGGGACATCAAATACTACCCAGGGAACCATAACCAACACTTCGAAATGATCAAGTTACATTTTTTGGCATTTTATGGCAATTAAAATAGAACTCCGCTAGTCGTGCATGTATTATCGCCTGCCATGGTCCAGACCGCACGCCTTGGTACGGAGCCGGTACCGGATAGCATGAAATTTCTCCAGGACATCAAATACGACCCAAGGAACCATAACCAACGCTTGGAAATGAACAAATTACATTTTTTGGCAATTAAACTGGAATTCCGTCAGTCGTGCCTGTATTATCGCCTGCCATGGTCCAAGACGGACGCCATGGTATGGAGCTGGTATCGGATCGCATGATATTTCTCCAGGACATAAAATACGACCCAGGGAACCATAAACAGCGCTTGGAAATGATCAAGTTACATTTTTGGCATTTTATGGCTATTAAATTGGAATTCTGCCAGTCGTGCCTGTATTATCGCCTGCCATGTTCCAGGCCGGACGCCTTGGTACGTGGCCGGTACTGAATCACATGGTATTGGTCCGGGACATCAAATACGACCCAAGGAACCATAAACATTTCTTCTAAATGATCAAGTTACATTTGTTGGAATTGTATGGCAAGTAAACTGGAATTCTGTCAGCCATGCCTGTATTATCGCCTGCCATAGTCCATGCCAGATGCCCTGGTACAGAGCCAGTACCGGATCGCATGATATTTCTCCGGGACATCAAATACGACCCAAGGAACCATAAGCAACGCTTCAACATGATCAAGTTATATTTTTTGGCATTTTATGGAAATTAAACTGCAATTCCGCCAGTCGTGCCTGTATTATCGCCTGCCATGGTCCAAACTGGACGCCTTGGTACGGAGCCGGTACCGGATAGCATGATATTTTTCAGGGACATCAAATACGACCCAAGGAACCATAAACAACACTTCGAAATGATCAAGTTACATTTGTTGGCATTTTATAGCAATTAAACTGGAATTCTGCCAGTCGTGCCTATATTATCGCCTGCCATGGTCCAGACCGGACAACTTGGTAAGGAGCCAGTACCGGGTCACATGATTTTTCTCCGGTACATTAAATATGACCCAAGGAACCATAACCATTGCTTCTAAATGATCAAGTTATATTTTTTGGAATTGTATGGCAATTAAACTGGAATTCCGCCAGCCGTGCATGTATTATCGCCTGCCATAGTCCATGCCAGATGCCTTGGTACAGAGCCGGTACCGGATCGCATGATATTTCTCCGGGACATCAAATACGACCCAAGGAACCATAAGCAACGCTTCGAAATGATCAAGTTATATTTTTTTGCATTTTATGGCAATTAAATTGCAATTCCGCCATCGTGCCTGTATTTTCGCCTACCATGGTCCAGACTGGACGCCTTGGTACGGAGCCGGTACCGGATAACATGATATTTTTCAGGGACATCAAATACGACCCAAGGAACCATAAACAACACTTCGAAATGATCAAGTTACATTTTTTGGCATTTTATAGCAATTAAACTGGAATTCTGCCAGTCGTGCCTATATTATCGCCTGCCATGGTCCAGACCGGACAACTTGGTAAGGAGCCGGTACCGGGTCACATGATCTTTCTCCGGACATCAAATACGACCCAAGGAACCATAACCAACGCTTCAAAATTATCAAATTACATTTTTTGGCATTTTGTGGCAATTAAATTTGAATTCCGCCAGTCGTGCCTGTATTATCGCCATCCATGGTCCAGGCCGGACGCCTTGGTATGGAGCCGATACCGGATCGCATGATATTTTTCCGGGACATCAAATACAACCCAAGTAACCATAACCAACTCTTCGAAATGGTCAAGTTACATTTTTTGACATTTTATGGCAATTAATTTGGAATTCCATCAGTCGTGTCTTTATTATAAACTGCCATGGTCCAGGCCGGACGCCGTGGTACGTAGACGGTACCGAATCGCATGATATTTATTCGAGACATCAAATATGACCCAAGGAACCATAACCAACGCTTCAAAATGATCAAGTTACTTTTTTGGCATTTTATGGCAATTAAACTTGAATTCCGCCAGTCATGTATGTATTATCGCCTGCCATGGTCCAGGTCGGACTCCTCGGTACAGAGCCGGTACCAAATCTCACGATATTTGTCCGAAACATCAAATACGACACAAGGAACCATAACCAATGCTTCGAAATGATCAATTTACATTTTTTGTCATTTTATG
>ML342687.1:0-10730 GCA_005239505.1 Nicotiana paniculata
CTGATGCATCTTACCTACTACGTATGCATTTATTTGTTTCAGCTTGTGTATTGACCGGCTAAACTAAAAAAAATGAACAGAAAAACCAAGAGTGAGGTAAATAGAAAATTCACCGTGTTTTGAAAATCCTCGTATTTATCCCGAAACTCTGCCAAAATTTCTGAAAAATAACATTCCAAAACAAAATGAGTGGGTGTATATTTTTACTCAGTCAGGATTTTTCCGAACTACGCATTGTTTGATTCTCACGGGTGTGGGATACGTAGGCAACCCTCATCGGGTCCAACTCTATTTTTCAAAATCAAAGGATATATCCCTAAATAAAATTAGGCGACGCCATTATAGCCTGATTGCCCAAGTGGGGCACCGGAAGACCGTTTTTGCAAAAGTGGCCGCCTGTGGTTTGTCTTTAATTTTCGACCCAATTTACAAACACAACCTTAAAAAATTTCCTACCCGAAATATTGAAGGGCCGTATTTGCAAAGATGGTCCATTTTTCTTTATTACAAAACCCTTTGCAAAAATAACACTTTTCAAAATTTTTGTGGTTTTAATCAAAAAACGAATGTGCAGGATGAATACAGTTGAAAACATTCCCTTCAGGGCAGTCGAGGAAATCCCTCTAGGACTCCATATGTGGTGGAGCGAGTTGGAGGAAGCTAGTAGAAAGTCTATTATGAAAGCTTTAGGGGGACTTACTGGTCTTCTAAAAATCAAGCCGAGGTTGGACATCGTCGAGGCTCTAGTACCGTTTTGGGATCCCGCCCACAACGTGTTCCACTTTTCAGACTTTGAATTGACGCCCACGCTAGAGGAAATAGCAGGGTATGCTGGTCTCAATGACAATCTTAGAAGTCGGTACCCAGTGGCACCCAGGGCGGTGACTCCACATAAGTTTTTGGATCTGTTGAACATTAGTCGGAACGTCCAAGACCCACAGTTGTCCGAAGGTTTCTGCACCTTCTATTTTCTTTAAAGACGTTATGGAGATCCCCGAGGTTATAAGGATGACAACACTGTTCTAACTCACAAAGATTAGGCTAAATGGGAAGCCCATCGGGGGCTAGCTTTTGTGGTAGCATTCTTGGGAACCTTGATTTGCCCAAGAAGCGATGGATGCATAGATATCGGGCTTGTGGGAATGGCAGATTTCATGATGAAAAAATCCAATGGCACACTTATACCGATGGTCTTAGCCGAGATTTACCGTGCCCTGATAGTTTGCCAGTCTGGGGGAAAGTTCTTTGAGGGATACAACATGCTTCTACAAATCTGGTTGATCGAGCACCTTTGTCGCCGCTTAGGCTACATGAACTACGGCTTAACCGGTTTGAATTGCATCGAGGAACATGGTACTCGGGTAAAGGGCCACAAATTTCTTGAGGGAACGGAAGCCTGGCACTCATACTTGAGTTCATTGACTGCCGACCAAATCGAGTGGACGTTCGGGTGGCTCCCTGTCGGCGAGGTTATCAATATGTCTGCTGAGGTTTGCTATCTCTTGTTAATGGGCCTGCGAAGCATTCAGCCATATTCCCCACATCGGGTCTTACGTCATTTGGGGAGACAACAGGGTGTTCCCCATGACGAGGACTTAAGCCAACAAGCCATCGAGTTATGCCCGAGAGCTGCATTTCCTAAAGGCAGGGTCCGTCAAATCTGGAACGAGTGCAGGTTTTTAGAACCTCAAACTCGGGTGAGAAATTTATCTAAAGGGGAAGTAGAGCCCGCCTACACTTCATGGTATGGCATAAGAGGCAGGGAGAATCAAGAGCAAGAACGACCCATAAAGAGACCCCACGTGAAACAATTCACCGAGCGAACACAAGAGCATTGGGCTTGGTTAGAAAAGGAAAACAGTTGCCAAGCTACCATAAGCAAGTTGGAAGCCCAGGTTAGGGAAATCAAATTTGAAAACATTCTACATACTGCCACAATTGAAGGGGCCCCCAGATAAAGGAATTAAAAACAACTGCTGAGAACCCAGAGAGAAGCGGAACTGATGAAAGGCTTATCAACAGTCCGAGGCATAAAGTGTGCAACTATGGGAATGATCTAGACAAAGCTGAAGAATAACTGGCCGAAGTTCAGGAAAGATTAACAAGAAGTGCAGAGGAAAGAACAGAGTTTGTCCAGATACTAAAAAGGAAATATGACCAAGAAGTCATAGGCTTGAAGGAAAAGCTGGCCGTCCTCGAGAACGAAATGGCCAAACATGCAAAAAGGTTCAAGGCAGACAGGGAACAATGTTATACCATGATGGCTCAGTTGGAGGAAGTCTTGCAACAATTGCAAGAAAAGAATCATAAGGACGCCCAGGTTCTAGAGGCTAGGTCTCAACAGATCGGGCGCTTACTCCAGGAAAATGGCGTTATCAGGCAGATGGTCAGAGAAATTGCGGATTATATTGCCACAAAATGCCAAGAGTGTGAACATATGACTCAGACCACCTTCTTCTCGGCAGTGATGATATTCGTCCATAAGATAATGGATGACCTACACCGCCTCCAGCAAGGTTTGGTACGTAGACCCATGGCAAGACCGAATGATGTCCCGCGGCCCCCTGGAGCAATAGAGGCACTTATGTATTCTTGATGTCCTTTTCGAGTCTGTATTTCATTTTTCTTGTTTATGTCTACTTTAAGTCTTTGTAGTTTCTTTAAAATTTCCAAGAAAATATGTCGGAGTCTATTGTGATGAATGAAAGCTGGAAGTTTTTTCCTCTAATGAAATGAAAATTCGAAAATGTTTATGTCCTTTGGTATTTATTGCATGAACTACGTGATGATCTGATTCACACAGCGCTGTGATACGTAGGCAATCCACATAGGATTCGATCATAACCATAAGAAAAGAAATCGAGCGAGGAATAAAAGAGCGGAAACAATAACAAAGGGAAGGAAAGTTCAAAACCCAGAAATAAAGTCGGGATGAAGTACACAACTATTGCAAAAACACATAGAAAAGCTTTTAAATTGCTCAGGTGCATTGCATACCCCAAACGTGCGATTGCCTATGTGATAAATGTTTCAACCTAACATTTTGTTGGTTCAATCTTAAAAGGGTATTTTTAGGTGGTTGGTTTTGCGGTAACCTAGCTTCCCATCCTTACTTCACTAGATCAAAAGGGAGCATAGAAATGACGTCCGAAAGTCACTTTCCAATCGTCAACTCTTCCATGGAAGACCTAAATCCAGCCATCCCAACATCTGAGTCAGCAACAACTGAAGAGAACAGGACTCTGCGTTGCCGCATGCTGGAAATGTGGGACGCATGGTCCAATGGTAGGGAATCTCCCAGTACCATCCCGGGTTTCGCAAAGATAATTCCCAGGGCAGGCGGGACATCCAACATCCCCATAAGCTACCCAGCCACGCCGTTTGGATATCCGACTATGTCGGCTCACTTTGCAGGAAGGCCTTCTGAGGTTCGCCCCCACGCCTTGTTTTTTGGTGTGTCTTCCAACATCTTCACCGCACCCCAATCTCTGCCACGACTCCACCGACTATATCTGGACCAAGTTTTGAGCCGCCAGCATTCACATTCCAAACATTGTCCGTCCATCTGGATACCACTCATATTACTCTCAATGCATATCCCCAACAACCTCAACTTGAGGTCACTTTGGGACAGGATAAGAAAATCCTCGAGCACGAAGAAATAACTCGGAAAATGAAGAGTATTGAACAGAGCCTCAAGAATATACAGGGGCTGAGCGGGCAAAAAAGCATCTCTTATGCAGATTTGCATGTTCCCGCACGTCCACTTGCCTCTTGGGTTTAAAACCCCCAAGTTCGAAAAATATGACGGACATGGGGACCCCATAGCTCATCTGAAAAGGTACTGCAACCAGCTCCGGGGAGCAGGTGGGAAAGAGGAACTTCTCATGGCATATTTTGGAGAAAGCTTGACGGGAATTGCATCAGAATGGTACATGGACCAGGATATATCCCGCTGGCACATATGGGATGACCTGGCACGGGACTTTGTCCGGCAATTCCAATACAATGTGGACATCGCTCCCGATAGGAACTCACTATCCAATCTCAAAAAGAAACCCTCAGAGAGTTTCAGAGAGTACGCCATCAAATGGCGCGAGCAGGCCTCCAGGGTCAAACCTCCGATGGATGAGGTTGAAATGGTCAGCGTCTTTCTACAAGCACAGGAAGCTGATTACGTCCAAAATATGATGTCCACCATGGGCAAACCATTTGCGGAAGTAATCAAAATTGGAGAAATAGTCTTAAGTCCGGTCGTATCCTGAGTCAATCGGCCATAAGAGCAACCTCCCAGGCCATCCAAAACGGATCCGGGAGTGCAGCCAACAGAAAGAAGAAGGAAGAGGGGGTCATGATGGCTTCCGATGACAGGAGCTCTCGGCGGCACCCAGGTCCATTCTACAAAACTTCCCAACACTACTATCCTCACCAAGACGCAACTTATACTACTTCCCTTTTTCCTTATGCGATGATTAACGCTCAGCCACATCCCGGGCCGCAACAACAATATAACCAGAACAGGGCTCCACCCCAAGAAATAACCATTTTCCGCCAGCTCCATATAATCCGCGCCCTCCTCAAAACAAATATCCATATAACACCTACCCCCGCGAGCCACCAAGGAGACCTAATTTCACTCCCATCGGTGAGACATATTCAAGTCTTTTCCCAAAATTGGTCCAAATGGGACTTTTGCAGCCCGTACCTCCGACCAGGAAAAATCCACAGTCACCAATGCGTACCACTCCGAAGAAGAAGGGCACGACACGGAGGATTATTGGACCCTCAAACGGGATTTGGAGAATCTTATAGAGCAAAAGAAGGTAGTGCTAAGGGACGAAAAAGCTCCCAACGTGACTAAAAATCCATTGCCCGCCTACAACAATGGGCCACTTATCAGCATGATCTGCGAGGACCAAGATGTTGATCCAGCTTTGAAGGCTATCATCGCCATCGCAGACGTGGAGAAAAATACCAAGGCGGTACCCAAGACGACCAAGGAAATAAAGAAGAGTAACCCCATCCCTCGAGCCACGGGGAAGGCTGAAGCCAAGACGAAAATGGGACCCTCTAAAGACGCTGTTCTTTATATTCCTAGGGCACCCAGGCATGAACAATGCATTTTAAGTCCTCCCAGGAGGTTACAATTCAACAAAGCAGTGATAAACGACCCAAGAATGTACGTACCAAAGGGGACATATGTGGCGCGAGGGAAAATAATTTCACCAAGGCTGAATGAGCCCGTGGTCATTAGCCGCACGTTGCAAACCCCCATGAATAACACTACTGTCGTTCCTTGGAATTACAACAAGACGATAGTGACATACAAAGGAAAAGAGATCACAGGAGAAGCAGTTGAATCAAACTCCTCTGAAGGATACCTCGATCTGAGCGGGTTAGCCAAAAATAAGCACAAACGCTTCCCTCTTAAAAAACCCATCACCGCCGAAGAGGTCGAAGCATTCTTCAAAAAGATGAACATGGTTGAGTACGCCACCATTAAAGAGCTCGGGAAAACCCCTGACCAAGTCTCACTTTTATCTTTGTTGATGGGCTCAAACGAGCATCAGAAAATACTCTTGAAAATGCTGAATGAAGCGTATGTGCCTGCGGAGACCTCAGTCGAACAATTGGAAAGAATGGCTGAGCACTTCTTTAAAGTAAATAAAATTTCTTTTAGCAAGAATGATCTACCTCCCAAAGGGGCCGCTCACAACAAAGCCTTACACTTAACAGTTAAAAGTGAGGGGTATAATGTGAAGAGAGTTATGCTGGATGGAGGTTCCGGGGTAGATATTTGCCCCTTGTCAACACTTCAGAGGATGGAAATCGGTATTTAAAGAATCAGACCGAATATCGTATGTGTCTGTGCCTTCGATGGAATCAAAAGGGATACCATTGGCGAGATAGACATCGTCATGACATTTGGCCCGGTGGACTTCACGGTGACTTTCCAAATCTTGGATATGGACACCTCATACAACTTCCTGCTAGGAAGACCGTGGATTCACGCCGCTGGGGCAGTGCCCTCTACTCCCCATCAAATGTTCAAATTCGAATATGAAAACCAAGAGATAGTGTTCCACGGGGAGGACGAGCAGTCAATCTACAAAGACCCCTCGGTCCCTTGCCTTGAAGCTAGAGAAGGAAGCGAGCATATTGTCTATCAAGCATTTGAAATTTTGCTCGCAGATCAACACGAAGAAGGGACTCCATGCCCACAACCCTGGTTATCAAATGCGTCAATCATGGTTGCCACCGACATGATTAGACATGGACACAAACCCGGAAAGGGGCTTGGGGTGTCCTTACAAGGTATCACTGAACCTATCTCCCTATCCGCCGCCAAAAAGTTCTTCGGCATAGGCTTCCAAGCCTCAGACGAAGATGTGAAGTGGGCTGATGCCCGTAAAAGCAATGGATGGGACTTACCTCAGACAGTCCCCCACATTGTTGAAACTTTCATCGAACCACAATATGTCGAAGAAGAGGAAAGGCCTTCACGGCCAAAGAAATAGAAGAAATATGCGGAGCAATGAGGCAGATGTTGTATGAGGCCCATATGGTCCAACCAGGAGAAGGCTCCAGCACTGCCGAAGTGCAGTATATAGGACCTGACTCCAAGTTGCAAAACTGGAAGGCTACTCCATTCCCCGTCAGGCGGGAGTCCCGGTAATTCAGCTTTTGCCATCCTTTCTGCACTATGAGTTATTTCAGGGTGTAACTCAAGTGTTTTTAAATTCTTGCCTTTAAATTCCGATGTAAACCCTCCTATGTTCAAATTCAATGAAATGAAATCAAAATTTCATCGTCTATTATTCTTTCTGATTTNGCGTCGTCTAACCTTGAAATAATGAATCAAGAACTGGAATATGATGAAGAAGAGGCTTTTAGGGAAATAAATCGAGAATTGGAACAGGTCAAAAATAAGCCTAAGCCAAACTTAAACAAAACGGAACCCGTTAACTTGGGCAATGAAGAAGAGATTCGAGAAACCATGATAAATGTCCACACGGATGAAAAGACGAGAGACGCCTTGATTCAACTCCTATTTGAATTCAAAGACGTGTTTGCTTGGTCCTATGACGACATGCCCGGACTAAGTATGGACTTGGTGGTACACAAATTGCCAACCTACGCCGGCCATCCACCTGTCCAACAAAAGCAGAGGACATTTAAAACAGATATGAGTGACAAGATCAAATAAGAGGTCGCTAAACAACTAAAGGCTGGAGTGATCCGAGTGGTACAATACACCACCTGGCTGGCCAATGTGGTTCTGGTGCCTAAAAAGGACGGAAAAGTCCGAGTATGTGTCGACTACCGAGATCTGAATAAAGCAAGTCCCAAAGATAATTTTCCACTACCAAACATACATATCCTAGTTGACAATTGTGCCAAACATGAGGTACAGTCGTTTGTCGATTTCTATGCCGGATATCACCAGGTGTTGATAGATGAAGATGGTGTAGAAAAGACAGCCTTCACTACACCCTAGGGAACATATTGTTACCGGGTTATGCCATTCAGTTTAAAGAACGCTGGGGCAACTTATATGAGGGCCATGATCGCCATATTTCACGACATGATGCATCAGGAGATTGAGGTGTACGTGGATGATGTGATCATTAAATCCAGGACCCAAAGTGACCATGTGCAGCATTTGAGGAAATTCTTCGAACGCCTGCGCAGATATGATTTGAAATTAAACCCAGCCAAATGCTCTTTCGGATTTCCATCCGAAAAATTACTGGGGTTTATAATCAGTCGATGGGGAATTGAGCTAGACCTAACAAAGATAAAATCTATTCGGGATCTCCTACCCCCAAGAACCAAGAAGGAAGTAATGAGTTTGTTGGGTAGGTTGAATTACATCAGCAGGTTCATCGCTCAGTTGACCTCCACATGCGAGCCTATATTCAAGCTGTTGAAAGAAAATGCAACCATCAAATGGACAGACGAGTGCCAGGACGCTTTTGACAAGATCAAAGAATATCTATCAAATCCTCCAGTGTTAGTCCCACAAGAACCAGGGAGACCTTTGTTCCTATACCTGACGGTGCTAAAAAATTCCTTTGGGTGTGTTCTCGGGCAACACGATGCAACCGGGAAGAAAGAGCAGGCCATTTATTACTTAAGTAAGAAATTCACAAGCTGCGAGGCCAAGTATTCTCAATTAGAAAGGACTTGCTGCGCTCTAACTTGGGTTGCTCAGAAGCTCCGACATTATTTATTGGCTTATACCACCTACCTCATCACGAGGCTGGATCCTTTGAAGTACATATTCCAAAAGCCAATGCCCACCGGGAGATTAGCAAAATGGCAAATCTTGCTCACAGAATTCGATATTGTCTATGTTACTCGCACAGCTATGAAAGATCAAGCATTGGCCAATCATCTAGCTGAAAATCCGGTTGATGATGAATACCAACCCTTGAGCACTTATTTTCCGGATGAAGAAATCAACTCCATCGAAATAATCTCGGAAGGCGCTGACACCTGGAAAATGTTCTTCGACGGAGCAGCCAATGTGAAAGGTATTGGGATGGCGGCAATCTTGATTTCACCACAGGACAACACTACCCTGCCACGGCCCGCCTCCGTTTCTTCTGCACAAACAATACTGCTGAATATGAAGCTTGTATAATGGGCATGAACCTGGCCATTGACATGGATGTAGAAGAGTTGTTGATTATGGGGGACTCCAATTTGATCATTAAGCAGGCTCGGGGAGAGTGGGAAACTCGAGATGTTAAACTCCTTCCCTACAAAGATCATGTGGAGAATCTTAGTAGGCGATTCAAATCCGTTGAGTTCAGATATATTCCTCGGTGCCACAATGAGTTAGCCGATGCGCTGGCCACCCTAGCTGCAATGCTGCCCTATCCGGGCAATGTTCACATAGACCCATTGGAGATCCAAATCAAGGAAAGACATGGTTATTGCAACACAGCCGAAGTAGAACCCGATGTCCAACCATGGTATTATGACATTAAAAGATTTTTGAAGACAAGAGAATATCCAGAGCAGGCGAACGGAGACCAAAAGAGAACCATCTGAAGGCTCGCCAGCAGTTTCTTCCTAAGTGGGGAAGTATTGTATAAAAGGACTCCCGATCTAAATATGTTAAAATGTGTAGACGCCAGAGTATCCGAAAGGATCATGAGAGAGGTCCATTCAGGAATATATGGTCCCCACATGAATGGGTACGTCCTCGCAAAGAAAATCTTGCGGGCTGGATATTATTGGATGACCATGGAGAAAGATTGTTTCGATTTCGTCCGGAAGTGCCATAAGTGTCAAATACATGGCGACCTAATACATGTACCACCATCAGAACTGCATCCTATGTCGGCACCCTGGCCATTTGTTGCCTGGGGAATGGATTTCATTGGGCCAATCGAGCCAAGGGCCTCAAACGGGCACAGATTCATTTTGGTTGCTATCGACTATTTCACAAAATGGGTTGAGGATGTCACGTTCAAAGTTTTCACTAAGAAAGTGGTGGTGGATTTCGTGCATGCTAATATTATCTGTCATTTTGGTATCCCAAAAACTATCATTACCGACAATGCCGCGAATCTAAACAGTAACTTGATGAGGGAGGTATGTGAACAGTTCTAGATAACACACCGCAACTCGACCCCTTACCTGCCCAAACCCAATGGCGCCGCTGAAGCAGCGAACAAAAACATCAAGAAAATTCTCAGGAAAATGATTGAAACATCCAGGAAATGGCATGAAAAGCTGCCTTTTGCATTGTTGGGTTATCGCACGACCGTGCGCACATCGGTTGGAGCTACCCCTTACCTATTGGTTTATGGAACTGAATCTGTAATACCCGCAGAAGTCGAAATTCCTTCCCTTCGGATTATTGTCGAAGCAGAAATTGAGGACAATGAGTGGGTCAAGACCCGACTGGAGCAATTAACTCTGATTGATGAGAAAATAATGGCCGCAGTGAGCCACGGACAATTATACCAGCAAAGAATGGCCCGCGCTTACAATAAGAAAGTGCGACTTAGGAACTTCGAAGTAAGGCAACTCATTTTAAGACGTATCCTCCCACACCACGAAGAAGAGAAAGGAAAATTCGCCCCAAACTGGAAAGGTCCATACATCATAAGGAAATTGCTATCAAAAGGAGCTCTATACTTGGGGGACATCGAAGGAAATGACCCCGAAACGGCTGTCAATGCAGATGCTGTCAAAAGTTGCTATGTTTGATCCTCCATATATTTTCAAATGTTCTCCGGTTGGGATGACGAAGGCTTTCATTCTCGCTACCCAAACACCATTAACCCTTTTGCAAACCCTTTGAGCCGGTTACTCTTCTTTGATTACCCTCTTTGAACCCGGAGTTGTTACGGGAAGAAAAAAAAAGTGTTGAAAAAAAAAGAGAAACAAAAAAAATGATGAAATGAAAAAACAAAAAACAAAAAAAAACAAAAAAAAAGAGAAAAAAAGAGAAAAAAATCATCAAAAACGGAAAACAAAAAAAAACCAAAGTTTCATGAACTACGTTCGACTTGATTCCGAAAGGATACGTAGGCAGCCTCTCCCTGGGGTTCAGTCACACCAAAATAAAAATCCACATTTGCCCAAGAGTTTAAGCTGGGGCAAGTGTTAAGATTCGGCGATATGCCGCCTTAAAGGTTCTAAAGTTATAATTCAATACAAATTTTTCTCACCAAAACCCTATTCAAGTCCTTCCGATCAATTGGTAAACA